>CM064515.1:11853322-11916867 GCA_032716605.1 Paralithodes platypus | reverse complement strand
TATATATATATATATATATATATATATATAGTTGGCTTGACCATGTCGCAGTGAGTGAAAGTTTAAAAGGTAATATAGAAGATTGTTATAAGATAAATTATGACCTTGCTCTCTACGATCACTTCCCATTGGCATTTAGATTAACCGACAATATATATCATAGTGACGATATATCAGTTGTAAAGAATGGACCATCAGAGTTTGTCAACTGGAATTATTTTTTTAAGCTTAGACAGTGTTCAAAAATATAAATTGGATGTAAATAATTGCCTTGACAAATTATATATATTCGGATTTAGCAGCCCTGATTGCTGTACTTACAGGTGTAATGATGCTCAACATATAAATGAATTAAACAACATTTATTATAGTTTAGCAAGTGTATTATTGGTGTCATCATCTCAATTTAAGAATTGAACCAGTACAAAGATGTAAGATTATACCTGGGTGGAATGATAATGTTAAAGGTTTCTATAAAACAGCAAGTGTAACATTTTTAACATGGAAGCGCATGGGGTGTCCAAGGTCTAGTATAGAGTTAGAAGAAATTAAAAAGGCTAGGAAGGAATTAAATAATGTTTTGAGATTAGTAAAACGTAACGAGGCACAGACCAGGAGAGATAAATGAGCAAACTCGCTGTGCAACAAGAATTACACATTATTTTGAAAAAGAGGGAGATAGTGATGCTAACCGTATTGTGGATAAGTTCTCGAGTAAGTTTAAAACTATATTAAATTTGATGACAGTAAGTGCCAACGTGATTGTGATTTTAGACATGAATATTTAGAAACCACTGTACGCAGAGGTGAAATATATGCCAATGCTGCAGATGTGTTGGCAGCAATATCGAACCTGAAATGTGGCATTGGCCCTGACAATGTTAATTAAAATCATCTAAAATATTGCTCAAACGATATGATACATGTAATTGCCAGACTGTTCTCATCTTGTATCGTGCATGGCTATATTCCTTATAAAATGATCTCAGGTGTTATAGTGCCCTTGGTTTAGGATAGATATAAGGATATTTCATCAATTGATAATCATAGGTCAATAATGTTATCTCCAGTTTGGTTAAGTTGTTTGAATATTGTGTACAATTCAAAATTATAAAATATGTAAATTTAAATGACAATCAGCATGGTTTCAGAGATAAGTATTTTACTTCTACCGCATGCATGGCGTTGAAGGAAACTATTCTGAGATATAACAGTGAAGGATCAAACGTATATTCATGTTTTATTGATCTACCGCATGCATGGCGTTGAAGGAAACTATTCTGAGATATAACAGTGAAGGATCAAACGTATATTCATGTTTTATTGATCTACCGCATGCATGGCGTTGAAGGAAACTATTCTGAGATATAACAGTGAAGGATCAAACGTATATTCATGTTTTATTGATCTACCGCATGCATGGCGTTGAAGGAAACTATTCTGAGATATAACAGTGAAGGATCAAACGTATATTCATGTTTTATTGATCTACCGCATGCATGGCGTTGAAGGAAACTATTCTGAGATATAACAGTGAAGGATCAAACGTATATTCATGTTTTATTGATCTACCGCATGCATGGCGTTGAAGGAAACTATTCTGAGATATAACAGTGAAGGATCAAACGTATATTCATGTTTTATTGATCTACCGCATGCATGGCGTTGAAGGAAACTATTCTGAGATATAACAGTGAAGGATCAAACGTATATTCATGTTTTATTGATCTACCGCATGCATGGCGCTGAAGGAAACTATTCTGAGATATAACAGTGAAGGATCAAACGTATATTCATGTTTTATTGATCTACCGCATGCATGGCGTTGAAGGAAACTATTCTGAGATATAACAGTGAAGGATCAAACGTATATTCATGTTTTATTGATCTACCGCATGCATGGCGTTGAAGGAAACTATTCTGAGATATAACAGTGAAGGATCAAACGTATATTCATGTTTTATTGATCTACCGCATGCATGGCGTTGAAGGAAACTATTCTGAGATATAACAGTGAAGGATCAAACGTATATTCATGTTTTATTGATCTACCGCATGCATGGCGTTGAAGGAAACTATTCTGAGATATAACAGTGAAGGATCAAACGTATATTCATGTTTTATTGATCTTACAAAAGCATTTGATAAAGTTAATCATTTTAAGCCTGTAGATAATCCTTTAAGGCAAGGAATCCCTAATTATATTGTAAATGTTTTATTTAATTTGTATAGACATCAACATGTAGTTGTAAAATATAAGGAAACTTTATCGCAGGAATGGGAAATTAAATGGAGTAAGTCAGGGAGGGGTATTATCGCCACTTCTATTTTCAATTTATATAAATAATATGTTAAATGAATTAACATCATGTAAACAGGGCTGTAGAATTGGTTTACAATCTAGTAATATAATTGTCTTTGCATATGACATAGTTTTAATGGCTCCCTCTGCTCAGAGTTTGCAATACTTATTAAATATTCTAGAATTCGAAATAAGAAAAATGTATCTGTAGTACTTCTTTCTTATTTCGAATATACTACTAGAGTGGGGGATAAATCGACAGTCATTTAGAAGTTCGTATACTTTATTTAACAAACTTGCTACTACTCTAGTAACTGTTTCTCTGTTCGGGCCGAGATGAGTTCAAGACACGGATTGAATATTACGTCGACCCACCATAGGTTGTACTTTGGAGCCCTAGAGCTCCCGTTACTCCCTATTTGGATTCCCGATATTTAGGTATTGACTCACGTCGACTTCGATCCAAAGGCACGTTACTAGTTTCTACAATAATTTGGTTTTGACCGAGCCCTGCTGTGTCTACTCCAGAGACCAGGACATCAATGAATCAGACCTTTATTCACCTATCTAGCAGAAGAGTTATATTTCTAAGCTAACTTCAGAATGATATACTTCAACCGGGCCAACTATGTCTACTTCAGAGACCAAGGCGTTACTACATATGACCTTTTAATTAATATTTCCTCTTAGCCATGTTTAATACATTTACTCATTATGACAAGGGCGTTGTTACAATTTACCTCGATTGCCTTATCTAAAACACTCTTTGATTATATAATATTCTCGTTACCTAATACAATATATTTACTCAAATGACCAGGGCGTTGTTACAAGTTACCTCGATTTCCCTATCTAAAACACTCTTTGATCATATAATATTTTCTTTATCCTATACAATATATTTCTCAAATGACCAGGGCGTTTCTACACTTAACCTGGATTGCCCGTATCGAGAGCACTCTCAGATTATATGTTCGCTTAATCCTATTACAAACAAGTTATATTCACAAATAACACCTACTGCAGTCAATAATAATTCTCAACCTAATGTAATCAGTACCTCAAAACCTCATGGACAAGATTCTCCACTTTAATCCTTTACATAGATTCTTATGATTACAATATTATCCTGGACTTAGCACCCGTAACGCTTAACACGGAACAGACCGAATATTCCTTCAATTATGGTAATAGCAATGTTTCCTTTATAACCAAAGATTTCGTTGATCCTACGGACTAGTGTCCTTCTTACCTATTTCTCAAACTAAAGCTAATCTATTTGCAATTTTTATTTATTCCCCTGAGCCTTATAGTTGCGTATCTACCTTTAAGAATTATTCCCTTTTACTTTAATATTAATATCTATTTGTTGTCCTACCAGATCCTACACTATTGATAACTAATCGGCATGGAGCCTTCTCTAACAAGAATAACTATTCTCCTATAAATATATCATAATTTTATTTATAAACAAAAGTCTGGTATCTTTCTCGTTTAGTTTGTCCTATAAGGACACATCAATTATTTATGGAACCACTGGGTTAGTCAAGCATTTTCTCTCTTTCTTTAAGTCTGGTTCAGGCCCAATATGGGTCCTTTAAAAATATATATTCTATACTGCTAGGTGTGTGATGGAACAATATCACCACCTCAGAGCTGGCCAATAGTTCTTCTGGAAATCTTCGTTCCCGTCTACTTTCTGTCGTCCCTCTTGAATCGCTTGGCTGTAGGTAGGTATGCAAGCCAGCGATGTGACGACAGGCGGCCGGATACTGAAGGTGTATCCGCCTAGTAGGAGAGAGCGATGCTAGGCCTGAGGTGGACTTTACTGGAACAAGTGGTGAGGGCTGGGAGGCTGGAATAAGTGGTTCCGAGTTCCCTTTGGTGCCCGAGCAAGAGAGAGGAAGTGGGTTGCAAGACGTTCGCCCAGTGGAGTCCGAGAGGTGAATGACCGCTCCAGCCTCCCTCACCCCCTTAATATAGTCCCGCCTCCCGCTCTCCGGCGCTGTGATTGGCTGAGCCGGCCGCTCGGCCACCCGACGCTCCAGCCGAGCGACTTGAATTCTCTCTCCCCTCGCCTCCACTCCTCTCTCTCCATAATATGTTCCTGGAAGCTGGTTGCGAATGTCTTTTAGTGGCTTACGGGAGTATAGGCCTGGCACTGATGTATTAGACCCATTGCAACCAGAGGAAATGGCCTGTGAAGAGAGCGAGAGCGAGTTTGCAGGTGTGGCGGTACACGTAGCCGTCAGCTCCGAAAACGGAGGCTTCTGATTGGTCGGCCGGGAAGGCGTGGCATGTTTATGTCTGGAGCCCGAAGTGTCAAACTCAGCTGATGTAAAGGCAAGGTTAAAGGGTGGCGCGTTGATTGGTGACGGCCTTTTTACTTTAGTATCTATCCATTAATTTGACTAAATCAGTATGTATGTTCTTTAAATACAAGGATGACAAGTCAGAAAACCCGAATACGATTTTAAATGATATAAATATAAATTTGTTAGCTGATTATAAATATCTTTGATATATTATTGATTGCAATCTAAATAATTATCTTGATATAATACGATGCAGAAACAAGTTCTATAATTAATTTAATTGTATTCTGAGGAAGCTTAGTAACGCGAATACAAATGTGCTACTTTATTTATTTCAATTTTGTTTTTTTAATTTATATGGGGCTGAGTTATGGTTTAACAATAGGAAATGCTATGTACCAATAAAACAATTAGGTGTTGGTTATCATAAAGCAATAAAGAAAATTTTAAATATGAGATACTGGGAGAGTAATCACTCTGCATGTAGTAGAGGTGGATAAATTATTTTTAAACATTTTATTAATTGGATCAAAATTAGATGTTTGCATAGGATACTATTGAAACCATGTGCATACATTGAAAAGGGTTTACATTATGTTTTGAATAAATCTTATATTGTAAAGGATGTGGAGAGGACGCTATTGAATGAATATGGATTTCAAAACTTAATATTAAATTATATTGAAGCAATAACAATAACATGTGTAAGAGAGTATGGGTCTGTGGGTTCAAGGATTGTGTGGGTGAGAATGAAAGTAGGAATACAAACGTGGGTGATTGTATGCGTGTATGCCCCGACAGAGGATATACTTGAAAGAAAGAAAGAGGAGTTCTGGATGAATGTGGAGGCATGCCTGGAGAAGTTTGACAAGAACGAAAGAATATTTCTGATTGGGGATATGAATGGTAAGGTGGGTGATAGGAAAGTTGAGGGAGTGGTGGGAGGGTGGGGGGTACCATCAGAGGTGAATGGGAATGGTAGTGCACTTGTGGACGTATGTGTGGGGAGGAGGCTGTGGATAGCCAACACCTTCTTCCGACACAGAATGATCCACAGGTACACGTGGAAACGGATGTTGACGATGAAGGATAAGAAAGTGGTGGAACGAAAGTCATTGATTGATTATGTATGTGTGGATGAACGAATGAAGAAATCTGTGATGGATGCTAGGGTGTATAGGGGTATTGGAGGGGGTCTGTCTGATCATTATGTAGTGGTAGCTAAGGTTAGGATACAAAAGAAGTGGGTGAGGAGAGCGGGAGGGAGGCGAGAGGAGGGTGGAATGGTGAGGAGGGTGGAGAGGTTGCAGGAGGAGGAAGTCAGGGAGGAGTACAGGAGAGCAGTGGAAAGACGACTAGGTGGGTTCGACCTGGAAGTTATGGAGGAAGTGGAGGAGATGAGCAAGGTGTTTAAGGATGAGATCTGTGCAGCATGTGAGGAGGTGTGTGGAGTGAGGAGAAGAGGGAGGGGAGTGAAAGGTACAGCATGGTGGACAGAAGAGGTAAGAATAGCTGTGGAAGAAAAGAAGAAAGCATATAGAGAGTGGTTGGGTAGTAGAGGGAATGAAGATTCCGAGAGACAGAAACGAGCGAGGTACGTGGAGAGTAAGAGGGTGGTGAAGAGAGTAGTGAAGGAAAGTAAGAGAAGAGTAGATGAGGAATTTGGAAGGAATCTGAGTGTAAAATGGAGGGAGAGTAAGAAACTGTTCTGGAAAGAAGTCAAGAAAGTTAGGGAAGGTAGCAAGGGAAACAGTAAGGGTGTGAAAGATAAGAATGGGAGAATGCTAGCCGAGAAGCAAGAGAGAGTCGAAAGATGGAGGGAGTACTTCAGTGAGTTGCTAAATGAAAGGAATGAAGAGCCAGCAAACATAGCTGGATATGGTATGGGAGGGAGAAGAAGAGAAGTAGTGGAGGAGGAGGTGGGGATCAGGAGGTCAGAAGTGTGGGAAGCCATGAAAAGAGTGAAGTTGGGGAAAGCACCAGGAACAGATGGAGTGTGTGGGGAAATGTTTGAGGTATGGTGGTGAGATAGTGATAGAATGGGTATGGAAAATGTGCAAACTAGCATGGGAGAAGGGCAGTGCACCCGATGACTGGAAGACTGGCATAATAGTCCCCCTATATAAGGGCAAATGGGAAAGAGGAGTGTGTGGTAACCACCGAGGAATATGTCTTCTAAGCGTAGTAGGGAAGGTATACAGTAGGGTAGTGATTGAGAGAGTGAGAGTGAGAACGGAGAAATGGATAGGCGACGAGCAGGGAGGTTTTAGGAAGGGAAGAGGATGTGTAGATCAGATTTTTACCCTGAATTGTGTTGTGGAGAAGTATCTGGAGAAGAAACAAAAGGTGTATGTTGCCTTTATGGACTTGGAGAAGGCCTATGACAGAGTGGATAGAGAAGGTTTGTGGAAAGTACTTAGAATATACTGAGTAGAGGGCAAGTTGCTGAAAGCAGTGAAGAGCATGTATGAGGGTGCAAAGGCGGCAGTACGTGTGGAGAGTGAGCAGAGCGAGTTCTTTGACCTGAATGTTGGTTTGAAACAGGGGTGTGTGATGTCCCCGTGGTTGTTTACTGTATATATGGATGGAGTTATCAAAGAAATACTCTCAAGAGCAGTGGATGTTGGTGTATCGCTGAAAAGGGAGGGAATTGAGTGGAAGCTACCTATACTGCTGTTTGCGGATGATACAGTTCTGATGAGTGATAATGAATGGGAGTTGCAGGGTCTGGTAAATGAATTTGGAACAGTGTGCGAAAAACGGAATTTGAAGGTAAATACGGGGAAGAGCAAGGTTATGGTCTTCGAAAAGGGTGAAGTCACAGAGTGTGAGGTGAAGCTGAACGGTCAGGCTATGGAGATCGTCAACTCTTTTAAGTATCTGGGCAGTGTGTTGAATAAAGATGGGACTATGGATGAAGAGGTGCGGGAGAGGGTACAACAGGGGAAGAGGGTTGTAGGAACGCTAAAAGCAGTAACAAGAAATAGGGTGGTCAGTATGGAAGTGAAGAAGTCCTTCCATGACAGTGTGGTAATCCCGACACTGACTTACGGAAGCGAAGCATGGACGTTGGTTGAGAGACTCAGACCAAGAGTGAGAGCAGTGGAAATGAATTACTTAAGGAGTGCGTGCGGAGTTACATGGAGGGATAGACAGACTAATGAGGAAGTAAGAAGGAGGTGTGGTGTGGAGGTAGATGTGCTGGAAAGTGTGAAAAGGAACAACTTGAGATGGTTCGGCCATATGGAACGTATGGAAAGTGAGAGAATGACTAAGAGGGTGTACGAGAGCGAGGTGGAGGGACAGAGGGGGAGAGGTAGACCGAATATGAGGTGGAAGGGTGGAGTGAGGAACTACATGAACGAAGGCGGTGCTGGTTGGGGGGAGGGGCGTCGACTGACAGGGGACAGAGGTGCATGGGGGCGGTTCGTTCGTGGCCACCCCTTCGGGGATCGCGGCGTCAGGCAATAGCTAGATAGATAGATAGAATAACATCAAGATTTTATTATGTGCATAATACAGAGCCCACATTGCGTTAAACAATATTTGTATGTATTATATTGTTATATTAGTATTATGTAAAAGATATACAATGTATCTTATTTATGAAATAAAACTATGACTGACTGACTGACTATATATATATATATATATATATATATATATATATATATATATATATATATATATATTAGATATTCGTTACATTGTATTTTGTCTAAAACTTCACTGTTATCATTAATTAAATTACAATGTAAAGAATAGCTTATTGTATAATTATACTGTATATGCTGTGTTAAAGAAATTGTGCAATGTAAATAGAATCGGAAAAGGGAGTACGATGGCAATACTTTTTGTTTTTATATGCTGGTTAGTATCTCACAGATGGTGTAGAAGATGTATTTAAGCCTCCGCCTTCCACTGTATTTTTGTATTACCCTGAAGATGTCTTGAGAATAGACAAAAGCTTGGTGTTCCGATGTTAATTTTTTCCTGTGAGTTTTACTACATAATTGGATCACACGTATTTTGTGATATATTCTTCATATATATATATATATATATATATATATATATATATATATATATATATATATATATATATATATGTATATATATAATAATATACAGTATATATATATATATATATATATATATATATATATATATATATATATATATATAAGAAGAAAGGGGACAACATTGAATCCCTGCCATGTATATTTGTTTAGACTATTTATCGGCATGAAGAAGGTGCCATCTTTAGGTACTCAATCCACATGCAAAGCCTGTATATTCGAAAGTAAAAAACAAAGCAACACACACAAATGAATTTAATTACCTGTAAACCTGTAATTTCGGTCTCGAATGATATCGTCTATTTTCAAGTAACGTTTATGAGGTAGAAATACCTAAGCTTTAAGAAAAGGCTAACGAATTTTGGTGCACACATTCTACCCTTAGCTAATTATATAGAAATGTTCAGCTAAATAATCCATCCAAAATCTATCTAAAGCTAAAAATTATATCCCCATTCAAGTACAATCGTCTACAATCTTCAAATATACATGCAATAGCTGTAATGCTATTAGTATTGTAAACAGGAAAATACAACTCAAGACTCAAATTCACGAACACTTTGAAAAGTCAGTTTGTACAGGTCAGTGGATTACATTATCCCTTTTCAGGCGACATGATCAATGAGGGGTGAGGGAAGGGGGGGGGGGGGGGGGGAGAGAGAGAGAGAGAGATGTATATACTCTGTTGTGTTTTCAGGACTCCCTAGTAAGGTTTGTTTATATTTTTTGATTTATATACTCTATATGTGTTATTTTAACCTGTAAAATGTAACCTTCCTTCAGGAATGCTTTATTCATTTACATTTCACACTTAGACATAATATTACCATGAAGTATGTACAGTTGGGCAAATTAATTTCAATACACTCTGAGATTTTATGTGAGCAAGGAATGACTACAATTATTATTATTATTGTTATATGAGATGCCGAAGTCTCCAACCAGGGTGCAGAAACACCATCAAGATGAATCCACACAAAACACCCAGAGGCACTGGAGAGAGACTACGGCAACTTAGTTAAAAAATAAAAACATATACTGTATACTGTACTGTACATATACACATAATAAACACAGATAACATATTATGCAGTGGAGGATATCAAGTATAAATATAATACAATAAAATAGAATAAAATAAGTTTAAAATTTATAATTAATGCTGCAAAAAAGCATTAACTCTAGACTTAAAAATGGGGATATGAGCTGAATTGACTAGCTCATTTGGCAACTTATTCCACAAGTCAACCATGGCCGGCACAAAACACCGTGAAAACTGTGTAGTGGAAAAATGTACACGGCTCATGGCAAGATCATTAAGATTGCTTGTGAATCTAGTTGCACGAGCCCGGACATAGGGCCCAGGCAGAACCCCATGTAAGGGATGCTGAGGGTTGTTAAAAACTTTAAATAAAAGACTAAGGGCACCAACTTTACGTCGATGACACAGATCAAGAGACAAATGAGGTAGAATAAAACTGATGGAATTTAGCGACCTGTCAAGCAACTTGAGATGGCAGTCAGCTGCTGACAACCAGACAGGTGAGCAGTACTCGAAATGTGGCAAAATAAAAGCATAAAAAGACTTGATAACTGTGGCGTCACAAGCACATTTTTTATAAACTTTGCGAAGCAGACCAATTTTTTGGGAAATGGAAGAGGAGAAAGAACGAATATGCATTTCAAAAGTAAGTTTGGGATCAAGAGTAACTCCTAACAAACGCAGAGTATCCATTCTCAATTTGCTCGCCAGAAACTTGTAAATAAGGATGGGGAGGATCCAAGGTACGAGATCTGCTGATGGTAATGGAGTGTGTTTTACTAGCATTAAGTTTCATGCCGCAAAGTTCACACCATGATGTAATTTTGGCTAAATCCTTATTCAGAGCAGTAGCAATTACGTGTCGATCAATTGGTGATGGAATTGACGCATATAAAGTTGTATCATCAGCATTGGAGATTAGTTTATTTTCAACCTCGGAACACAGGTCAGCAGTAAAAATAATGAAAAGCAAAGGCCCAAGGACACTGCCTTGTGGAACACCAGAAACAACAGTAACAGAAGGAGAATGACACCCATCAATGACCACAGACTGAGATCTTTTCGTCAAAAAATCTTCAATGATCCTTAAAAAATTGCCACCAATACCGATGAGCTGTAACTTATACAGAAGTGCTTTATGGTTGACTAAATCAAAAGCAGAACTAAAGTCAATAGCCACGACACGAGACTCATGTCCCTGGTCCAATGAAGATTGCAAGTCATGGGTGAGTGTCAGAAGCGCATCACATGTACCCAGTCCCTTACGAAAACCAAACTGTGAGTTTGGTATCAAATTATGACTATTACAATAAGAGGAAAAGCGTCTGGGCAAAAGCCTCTCATAGAGCTTGGATAGGATAGGTGTAATGGAGATAGGGCGATAGTCATTAGGAGATGATCTAAATCAATCTCAAAAATCGATTCATTATCATGGTGTAAAGATCTGGAATGCACTGCCTCGGCATATTCTGGATAAACCCTCCCTGTCTAGTTTTAAGATGTCCCTCAAATCATTTTTATTGAGTAAATATTAAAACATCCGTCAAATTGTAAGTTACTTTTGTGCTGAATATGTTTATGTAGTGTAAGTTTATGGGTGCGAATTGAAAGAGTATATATTATATGTATGTAAAAATTTAAATTAATTCGGGTTGAATCAAGGTGCCTTAAAGAGAGTTTTCTCTCATAAGGCTTAGCCAGTTGACTTCCATGTATTAAAATTCTGAACTTATTGTATATCTGAAGGCTAAATAAATATATTTGAATTGAATTGAATTGAATTAAAATTAGGCAGTATTTCCCTTTGGAATAGGAGTGATAATAGCCTTACGTCAGCAAAGAGGAAAACAACCTGATTTCAAAAGCAACCTAAACACCACGGCCAATTTAGGTGCCAAGACCACTGCAACCTTTTTAATAAAGAGAGGGAAAAACCCATCCGGGTCTGTGCCACCATAGGTATCAAGATCCAGCAAGTACCTTTTCAGTTCAGCTGATTTGAATGCCATTGAATTGAGGTTGGGTCTAGGGAAACATGTCAATGGCAAAGACAATTCCTGATTACTCTGCTTATTAATACAAATATTAGATAGAATATTGGCCTTCGATAATGGATCAAAAGAGATGGAGCCATCAGAATCACAAAGAGGAGGCATGGAGGAATCTATTCCAAATAAAGGGGATTTCAAAGCGGACCACCATTTATGAGGCTGTGTAGCTCCTGCCAGAGCATCCTGAAGATGGGAGTTATAATCCCTCTCAGCACCATCATAAACTCTCTGCGCAGCTGCCCTTTTAAAAACATAATTTTCCCAATGCAAGGGGGTTTGATTACGCCTCCATAGACGATAAGCAGCCTGTTTGTCATCAAATGCACGCTTGCAGTCATCATTAAACCATGCTTTATCCCTGATACGAGACTTAATTGTTTTTGATGGAACTCTTTTGTGAAGGATACCAAGAAGGGAATTATTGAGAGCTGAAACCGGGTCATGAGATCTTTGTATGTGATTCCACTCAATATTACAAACATCATTACAAACGTTGTCCCTGTTAACCCGGGATTTAAGATAGACTTTACGTGAGAGAGTAATATCAGGAACAGAAAAATCAAGATTCATTTTACACATGATGGCATTGTGGTCGGAAATGCCACCAGGTACAAGAACAGAGGTTTCTACAACGCCAGGAATATCTGTTAGTACTAGATCAAGACAATTTCCAGACATGAATATTGAATAAGAAGTGTATTTGATTAAACAAGGACTGAATTTCCGTTTGCCTGAATCACGCTGGACTATGCGTGACACGTGTCGCTCACCCTCACTCGTCATCTGCATCAGCCTGGCTGGCTGACCTGGTGTTCATAGATCTTGCTGGTATCTACTGGTTAACATATTTCGCATTTATTATATATCGCTACAGTAGTTAACCCGGGAAGTGCATAGCTATTGAATTTGAAATGTCCCGGCAGGCGAAGGTATTTTGGTTAATTCCCGACGAAAATCGCCATTTTACCACAAATACTGTATTGTTATTACTTATTCATATGCACCTATTTTACGTTTTATATGAAGATAATAACATGTAACAACATTAAAACAAGTGGGAATAGTATTTTGGGGGTGAAAAAGACGTATTATTGCCGTCCAATCGTATCAGGAAGGGAGTGCCTGCGCGGCGTATATCCACCCCTCCCAAGCTCTAAAGCGGTACCGACGGGCCTTGACGGCTCTAAGTAGAAGTTTCTATGCTGCTAGGATCTCTAGCCGCCTCACCTGTGTTATAGAAACGGGGTGAGGTAAATTCGTGCCGAAAATTACCCGATAAAAGGGGGAATAAGATGAAAAATAGGTAATAATTGAGGGGGGGGGGGGAAGTTGGGACACACATGAAGAAGTGATAGGAGGTATGGAGGGGAGTTATCTCACTTAATTACATATTGTTTTGTTTTGAGTGCCAGTGGGGTGTTTTGAAAGGCATTTTTAATGCCTAACCTCTTAAGAGTCCCGTTGCCTTCGCCCAGTAAAACCTCTTAAGATTCTTGGCGGCTTTCCCGGGTTACTCTACCAGTTGGCATTTTCATTAGTTAGATATTACCGACTAATTGTTAGGCTATTTCATATAATATTTATTTACAACATATATGGCATAATGGCATAATTAATCTTAAACTATTGGTTTGCTTAGCTTGGCATACCCATGTAAGGAGTACAAACTAAAACATTATACTACTTTCTGGCTCTTTAAAGTTATCAACATTATTTAGTGCTTTCATGTAGTCATATTGGTATACCAGTAGACCTATCTACAAGTAGGAAAATAAATATTATAAAATACTATAGTTAGGCAAAAGTTGTTGCGCGTTCAGTTAACTACGCAAGCCTCTCATAACAGTATCAGATAAGAAACCATGTCTACATCACTGTGAATTCTCTATGTAATGTCATAGTGATCAATGTAATGGTAATTACATGGTAAGGGGAGGTGTGGCAGAGTGGTCTTGCCACTGGACTGGTAATCTAATGGACCCGGGTTCGAATCCCAATATGTCAATGGGAAGATATTATTGGGATGGAATTTGTGCTGTACCTAGTTTCAGTGCATTACCACAGCACACCGAAATGCCAAAACAAAATACCCTCATTGTTCCCTGATTAAATAGCACTGTATGAATATTCCCATATTCAAAATATGCTACAGGGGGGCAATGCTTAGTGAGTTAATTGCTCAATAGGTGGCATTCTGAGAGTGATGGTCCAAGCCTGGGGAGTGAGACTGTGAAGTGCAGAGGCGAAGCAGCTTCAGAGATGGAGTTGGGTTCGAGCCATGAGTGGGTGCTTCGCATGTCTCACTCCCTAGACTGGAACAAGACCTCATTGGCCTCACCGTGTTCAGCGCTAGAGTGTAAAAGGCTATCAGCCTATGCCCGAGAGGGAGTAGTTGGAATATAGAAAAAAAAAAAAAAAAAAACATTGGCTGCAAGATACGTTCCGGAACGCTATGGCTATTTACAGGAATTTCCAGGCTTTTAAAGACTGTTAAAGCCGTAGAAATCGAGTGTCAGTGGGCGGGAGCGCGAGGGCCCCACCTCCGACCGCCAGCACGTCCGTCCGTGCACCGAGACCCCAGCCCCGGGTCTCAGCAGTGCTGCCAAAGACAAAATATCGCTATGATGGTAGCGCTGCGGGTGACCCCTGTGAGCTACAAATCTCATTCTAGTGTCATTTTGAAGCTATGTTCGTCTAATTTTCGGCTGAATACATTTCATTTCATGCAGACACTTGATTATTCATTCAGGAGTGCATGAATATGCCCTAAATAGCCCAAATATGCCCACAGAGAAAGGTTTAATGTCAAGTAGTCATTATAATTAACCAATTTACTCATCCACGGCCGTGACTATATATATTACGTAAACAAATTATACAATGCAGTCCTTGTGGAACCATAGATGCACAATCCTACACTTCTGTCTCTCTCTGAATACCATTGTACTTAAAATTAAATTTGGCACTTAATCTACAGTATATTTACATCTACTAGATAAAATTACGTATCTTTAATACAATTACATAAAAAGTACTGCATGTTTTAGGCAGGTCTGAGGCAACGAAAGCACTGTGTCGTTTGCAGTTTGTTGGTGAAATTGTGATGCCGCGTGCTAATTACTATGAACGTAGATCACCCTGATCTCAATTGGTTGGCTGGATTCATTAGTGTGATAGCCCCTTTAAGCACAATATAAAATAAAATCAAAGACCAACATACCAGAGCCCAGGTGCTTTGAAGATGGGTAGTAGAATTTCTGGCTGACGACTGGTTGCCTGCACGATTGGGGTTCAGTTGTTGCAGAATCAGTTGTTGCAGCAGCACTCACCACACTTACGGCCCAGAGTAGCACAGACACTTTCAACATGATTCTTAAGCTGGGAAAAAAACACATTAATTTATTAGCATGTCATATCTTGTTATGCATTCAAATTACATTGAATGTATATTTTTTATTTTTTTATTTTTTTTTAAGAGACAATGAACGGAGGAAGGAAAAACACAGATAAAACAAAAAGGTCCATGTGCCTAAAGGCATCCTCCATTCATAAATTTTTTGTAACAACTGGATTTAAACATTTGTAGATTGTAAGTTTGTGGAAAGCAATTCGAGGGAAGTGAATTCCAAAGAGTAGTAGCTCTGGGGATCAATGAATTCTGATAAGCAGAAGTTCTGCATTGTGGAGGAGAAAGTGTAAATTCATGGGCCCTCTCAGCTGCCCTAGTTCTACGGCGAAAAATGTGGAGAGGCGGCACAATTGAAGCAAGTTCCTCGGAACAATTGCAGTGAAAATATCTGTAGAATAATGCAAGGGATGCAACGTTTCTTCGTATGGATAATGTAGGAAGATCCTGTGTGATTGCAGGGTTATTGATTAATCTTATAGCTTTATTTTGAATTTTGTCCAACTGCCTCAATGCAACCACTCCACTTCCACCCCACAGAGGTGAACAGTAATCCATCTGAGAACGCACATGACTTTTATATATTACGGCCAACTGCTCGTCAGTAAAGAATTCTCGAACTCTGTACAGGAGTCCCAGTTTTTTAGAGGCATTCTTATCAATGCTTCTAACATAATGTGTCCAGCTCAAGTTAGTAGTTAATGTTACACCGAGAATGTCAATACTAGGGGAAGTGGGAATATTTACATCATTAAAAAATATATGGGAGTCAGTGAGATTCTGTCTGTTAGAAAATTGAATGTACTTGGTTTTCTGTGCATTAAAGGAAACTAGATTGTTTTGTCACCATCCATTAATTCTAGAAAGGTCCTGGTTCAGAGAAATTGCATTGTTTATTATTGAATTTATAAGATCGGGTTGGGTGAAAGAATTGGTAAATGTGAAGGAACTGTGGAGTGTTGAGTCATCTGCGTAGGAATGTATTGGATTATGAGTGGTAGATATGAGATCATTGATATGAATGAGGAACAGAATTGGGGCCAAAACTGATCCCTGGGGAACACCAGCATTTATTGAGTGAAATTGAGAATAAAGCCCATCTACCATTACACATATTTTCTGTTATGAAGATAAGAAGAAATTAGTGGAACTAATGATGCAAGGCCGTAGTGTGACATCTTCGACAATAAGGATTGATGCCAGACTCTATCAAATGCCTTTGATATATCCAGTGCTATTGTATGTGTTTCACCATGTTGGTCTGTAGCTTGGTTGATTTGATGCGTAAGAAGGCAAAGAATGTCTGCAGTTGATCGACATCGTCTAAAACCATATTGCCTATCACTGATTAATTTATTATTCTCAAGATGCTTAATTATGTGATTATTTAATATAATTTAAAAGACTTTACCAAGAGTGGAAGTTATAGCTATTGGTCTGTAGTTTGATGGATCTGAAGAGGCACCTTTTTTAGGAACTGGATGAATGTTTGCTTCTTTCCAGGGTACTGGGAAGCAAGAGGTATGAGTACACAGACGGAAAATGTTTGCCAATACAGGAGCGAGCACCAAGGAGCAATTCTTAAGTACTATTGGAGGAATTTCATCTGGACCAGGAGCCTTATCTACTGAGAGATTCTGCAAAATAGTTTTGACATGTCTGGTGTGGATCTTAAGTGAGGGAATTTCAGGCGAATTAAAATTAAGTACAGGGACATCTTGATTGATTTCATCTAAGGTTGAGTTGGTGGAGAAAATATCCGCAAGAAGGTTAGCTTTACCTCGTATATGTTATGCTAGGCAAAAACAGGTAAAGTTCACAAAATAGAAAGAACAGAGTATTTAATATACATGCACAAAGTAGAGACAAGGCAAATCCTACATCCAAAACAGGTATTTTTGTTTTTGTTATGAACAAGAAGAATAGTTAAGTCTGTTGATTTTCTAAGCGAAACTGATAAGGGAGACTAAAAATATTGTCACTGTAAAGAAAATAAGGTTAAAAAACACCATCTGACGAAGAGCACTATATTGACAACGTTTCGCAGATAGCTTCATCAGATCACTAACAAATACTGGCACCTAGGAGGCCTTAAATATCCGTCACGACAGGTGGCAGTGGAGGGGTGGTGGTGGTGGGGGGAGTGGGGGGGGCTTGGAGGGAGGAAGGAGGAAGGATAGGGAGGGGGCAGAAGCGTGGAGGGAGACAGGGTGGAGACGAGATATGGGTAATATACATCAGTAGGCACAATCAAAATCAGATATATGAACATGTATACAGGGTAACAACGCTACTAGTATAAAACTACTACTAACAATAATAATAATAATAATAATAATAATAATAATAATAAAAATGATAATAATCGTAACAATGATAATGCTAATTTTTGTTTTTTGTGGTTTTTTTTTTCTATGTGAATGAGGGAGGCAAAAGGCATTACTGCCTATAGAGAGTGCCTCCCCCATAGTTGAAAGTGACAGGGCCAAAATCAAGGGACGTTCGAGCCAAAATGCCTTGACACACAGAGTTTGAAGCAATTTAAGTCATAGGAAGAGGGAAAGACTGATTCTGGGAGAGAGTTCCAGAGCTCAGCTGTTGAGTAGAAGAAAGTTTGAGAGTAACGTTTCACTCTTGGGTTGGAGAGTTGCACAGAGTAGGGGTGGGATTGAGTTGCAAGACGGGTACCACGTGCCCTACGTAAAGGAGGTGGTATGCACTGGGATAGCTCTGAGGAACACTGATTATTATAGTAGCGATAGAATAGCGAGAGAGATGCAACATTGCGGCGGAGAGAGAGAGATTGCAGAGAGTTGGTGAGTAGACGGGAGTTAATGATACGAAAGGCCTTCCTTTCAACTTTGTCTAGGAGAGCGATGTGAGAGGAACCTCCCCACACATGTGAACAATACTCAATACAAGGGCACACTATGCCCCTGTACAGAGCAAGAAGCTGTGCTGGGGAAAAGAACCCCCTAAGGCGGTTGAGCACACCCAGCTTCTGGGAGGCTGCCTTAGCAAGACTGGTAATATGGTCCTTCCAAATGAGAGCAGAAGAAAAAGAGACACCAAGAATATTGAGAGAAGATGAAGGGTTGATTTTTGTATTGTTGAAGAATAAGGGATAGTCCGCTGGGAGATCCTGACGGGTAGATAGATGGAGAAATTGGGTTTTGGAAGCATTAAAGTTAACAAGGTTTTCTCTGCCCCAATTGGAAATAGTATTTAGATCAGAATTTAGAGTTCTATGGCTTCATTACGTTTGTCGTTGAGGAATTGCTGGCTGGGGCGTTCTGAAAAACTAATGGAGTAGTGTAAGGTTGAGTCGTCTGCGTATGAATGGATGGGAATTAAGGTACAGTTAAGGAGATCATTTATAAAAATTAGAAAGAGAATAGGAGATAGGACAGAGCCCTGAGGAACACCGGAGTTTATAGGGTGAGGAAGTGTACAATGGCCGTCCACAAATGCGGCTATGGAACGGCCGGAAAGGAAATTAGAGACAAAGGCACAGATGGAGGGATAGAAACCGAAGGAGGGTAGTT
Organism: Paralithodes platypus; assembly: GCA_032716605.1. Classification (NCBI taxonomy): domain Eukaryota; kingdom Metazoa; phylum Arthropoda; class Malacostraca; order Decapoda; family Lithodidae; genus Paralithodes; species Paralithodes platypus. The sequence goes on along the minus strand of CM064515.1, from coordinate 11,898,127 downwards.
TAGAAATTAAAGATTTATGCCAGACTCTATCGAAGGCTTTCGATATGTCTAGTGCAATAGAAAAAGTCTCACCGAAGTCCCGAAAGGAGGATGACCAAGAGTTAGTAAGATATGAAAGAAGACCACCAGTAGAGCGACCCTTAACCCGGGAGCTGCGGGTAGACTCTTAAGAGTTCCCCCGGCGCACTGCGGGTAGACTCTTAAGAGCAGAGACTTTGAACACGTACCAAAACCGCGCGTTTATAGCCGGGCGGCTGAAAATTGGTGTGGGTATTGTACTACATGTCAACTCTCGATACCACCCCGCCAAACGCTCGCCCCGCACTCGTGCAAGCACCACCGCGCCAGTAACCACGCACTAGTCATGGAGCCTACACGTCCCTCACGCTCGCTCCCTGATGACACAACCAGCCCTCCTTCTGGTGGTGTTAGCCGCCGTGGAAGGCAGAGGGTGGCTGCCAAAGACCCTAGCTACCAGTACGACACGCCCTACAGCTCAGAGGACGAATCACCAGCACCAAAAGCACGTAAAACACGTGCAAGCAGGGCAATGGCACAGAGGTCATTGGTCTTTCGGGACACTGCCACCACGACCCAGGCCACTGCAACAACCACTACCACCACCACTGCCACCACTGCCACCCCTGCCACCCCTGCCACCGGTACCAGCGACGCAGGAGGCCGCCTAGGGCTGCATTACCTGGGGTGACAGAAAAAATTAAAGGCACGGGCGTAGGGAAGAGAACCCGTACGCCAGCCACAGTGCCCCTACCACCACCACCACCACCAGCCGCCCCTGGCCCAGCTGCCCCTGCTGCCCCTGCGCCCCTGCCGCCCCTGCCGCCCCTGCTGCCCCTGCCGCCCCTGCCGCCCCTGCCCAAGGAACAGGGAAGGGGAAGGGGAAAGGGAGAGGGAAAGTGACTGGGAAAGCGACTGCTGGCCCTGGTGTCCCTGCCGGCCCTGCTGCCCCTGCCGCCCCTGCCCCTGCCGCCCCTGCCGCCCCTGCCGCCCCTGCCCAAGGAACAGGGAAGGGGAAGGGGAAAGGGGGAGGGAAAGCGACTGGGAAAGCGACTGCTGGCCCTGGTGTCCCTGCCCCTGCTGCGCTGCCCTGCCGCCCCTGCCGCCCCTGCTGCCCCTGCCGCCCCTGCCGCCCCTGCCCAAGGAACAGAGAGAAGGGCGACAGGCACCACCATCATCTTGCCATCAAGGCCACGCACCACTGCTGCCCCTGCCGCCGCCGCCCCTGCCGCCGCCGCCGGCCCTGCCGCCGCCCCTGCCACCACCTCTGCTGTCCCTGTCCATAAGCCTCCCGCACCTGCCAAAGTGCCCCGGAAAACTCTTACACCATCTAAGTATGCCGCCCTGCTGTTTGATGGTGATTCGCAGGACATTGGCAGCCCGGGTTTCGACGACGAAGCCCTAGCACGGGACCAAGGGTGGGGGGATTTGGGAGTGGACAGTGGGAGTGAGTCCGACGTCGGTGACGAAAACGAGGAAGGGCATCGTCTGTCGAGTGAAGAGGAGGGTAATGATGATGAAGTGCTGTATCGCGACCATGGAAGCGATATTTCAGACGCAGAAGAAGACGCAGACGACATTCCGATCCCTGGCATGCCTTCGTTCGATTGGTCTGACGGGGTCAATTTTGTACCTGACGTGCCCCAGTTCAATCCTGGGACGTCAGGAACAACTGACAACTGGCCCTGTGATGATCAAGCGAACGAAAGCGACTTCTTCCTCGCTTTTTTCGACATGGAGGTAATGACGTACATCGTTGCCCAAACAAACGCCTACTACAGGTGGGTGTTTGGCAGATTGGACGTCCTTTCTCCAAAAGCGAGAATACGAGGCTGGGTGGATACGACTGTGGCAGAATTTCTGACGTTCTTTGCCTTGTTGTTCCTCATGCCTCTGATCAAGAAGCATGTGTTGCAACACTACTGGAAGCACGACCCTCTCATCGCCACCCCAACTTTCAATAAGTTCATGACTCGTGACAGATTTTTGTTGCTGCTAAGATTTATGCACTTTGCAGACAACGAAAATCCTAACAGGATTGACAGGATATGGAAAGTTCGGGAGGTGTTCACCATGTTGTTGGAGAGGTATAGGAAATACTTTTACCCCTTCCTCAATTTGGTGATTGATGAGTCGCTCGTGCTCTTCAAAGGACGTCTTGTTTTCAAGCAGTATATCCCCTTGAAGAGGCATAGGTTCGGAATCAAGCTCTTCGTGTTGTGCGACTGTGAAACTGGAATAGTGCTTGACATGATCGTGTATACAGGCACTGACATTGACATACCGAAAGCCGCTGCCAATGACCCCATGGGCATGTCAGGTGCCATCGTCAGGAAAATGTTGGCACCTTACCTGGGCAAAGGCCACATCATCTACACTGACAACTGGTATACTTCTCCTGCTCTCTGCCAGTTTCTTTATGACAACCAAACGGGGTCATGTGGGACTGTCAGAAAGACAAGAAAGTTTATGCCAAAGTTCACAGGTGATGTCATTCCTCTCACAGATGCCTCCTCCAGTGACACACCTTCAGAAGACGACCTGGCCAAGGAACACCGCGAGAGGCATGTGCGAAGAAGGCGACGAAAGGGGCAGAAATACAAGCAGCTCGAGAAGTGTGGGAAACTGATAGCCCTGAAGTGGAAGGATAAGCGAGACGTCCACCTGCTTTCCACCGTCCACACAGGTGCCCAGGTGGATTCTGGCAAAATCCACTACCGAACCAGGAAGACAATCTACAAGCCCGACATGGTAGTGGACTACACCAAAAACATGCGCCTGGTGGACAAGTCTGACTGTCAGCTGTCAGGCGTTGAGTGTCTGAGGAAGACTGTGAAGTGGTATCACAAGCTCTCCTCCACCTAGTTGACATAACGATGCTGAACGCCTACAACTTGTGGTTGGTGAAGAAGGATATGGCCCCAAACCAGAAGCTGAAATTCCGGGAGTTCGTGTACAACGTCTCCTACCAACTCCTGGAGAAGTATGCCACCACCACTCACAGACGTACGGCATGGCGTGGGGATCACGTTCCTGACCGCATCCAGCTGGGTGTCGAAAGACACTACACAACCAACACCGAGCTGATTGGCACTCGTCACAGGCAGGTGCAGTGCACCGTCTGCAGCTCCAGTGTGAGGAAACCCCATGTGACCAAAAGAGTCACCTCAATGTGCGCCGAGTGCAAAGTTGCACTCTGCCTGGGTGACTGCTTCAGGGACTACCACACCTTCAAGAACTACTGAGTGTCGGCCCCTGCCCTGCCCTGCCCTGCCCTGGACTCGCCCCGTGCCCTGCCCTGGACTCGCCTCCTGCCCTGCCCTGCCCTGGACTCGCGCCCTACCTTACCTGACCTGACCTAATTGATCACGCTACCTCATAATGTAACATATATATTATAATGTATAAGTTCCAAAGATGTCCCTGTGATATAGCTTTTACATTATATAATTGTATGTTTCATTATTTAGTTATAAGTTTCAAAGATTTACATGTAATATGCCTTATTTTTTTAGTATATCAATATATATGTTTGTTATTAGCCTAAGTAATGTGTATATAATTATTTTCTTACCTCAAATGAATTGTACAAAAATAAATATGTTTCAATAAATCATGTCAAACCTACTATGATAATAAAATAAAAACAATAAAAAAAGAAAAAAAAGAAAACAAGGTCATGTCATTGTATTCTTACAATATGATATATTCTATGAATATTTCATATTGTTTGAATACAATGGCATGATCTTGTAAAAAAAAAATTTATAAAAATTTTTCTAGACAATATAAAACCTTCCCCATAACCCCCTCCTGGATTCGATCCCACTACCCTACGAAACTTTGAGTTTGCCAGTCCGCGACCTTACCAACCATGCCACAGGAGCTCATACCAAATATCACTCAAAACTTCGTGGGTACAATCGAAATGACAATATACAAAAAAAAATGAATTATCCCACCAATTTACGTTTGTAAATTGATGGGATTATCAATTATATCATGCCAAGGTTTATAATAGTTTGTCTCTGTCAAGAATTAGTAATTATATAACTTTATTCTGTCAAAAATTGCCCAAACACTCAGCAAAATTGCCCCTCTCAGTGTGACTCCACTCATTGTCACGCGGTCACGAGGTGACCCTTGCCGCTCCTTGATTCTCCAGCTACAACAGCTCTGTCTGGGAACAAAATTGGTATAAATACAATAATGGATAAAATACTCTTCACAAATACATTTGTATTGTATAATATTGTAAATAAAAATGAATAATAACTGTGTGGGTGTCGAAAATTGCTCAACCAGCTTTCTTATGTCTCGCCTACGCGCGTATATTGGATTATACATAGTCATGACTGTCATACAAATAATTGCAGTAGGTCTCGAATATACATTTAGATTGCATATTACTTCGAAATAAATAAGTAAACGTTTCTCTGGTGGCAATCTACCCTTTCGCAGGTGTAAGGAGACACCAGTCTATATTTAGCCCTCTATCACAACAGGCAATCTGCCTGTGTTGACTCAGCACCGTCGCTGGTGGTCTATAAATATAGTACTTTATTTACAGTCAATGGCCTACATGTTTCTGTGGTACTTCACATGTGTCTAAAATGCAATGTCTGCTTGCATAAAAATGCAATTCTGAAGTCCATTTATATGTACGACATACGCATGTCTCAGTTTCTCTCTCTCTCTCTCTCTCTCTCTCTCTCTCTCTCTCCATTCCTGACTCATGTTATTGTAGACCTGTTGATGGCAACGAACACCAGCCATCTGGTAGACATAAGGCTCAATTACCAAACATCAATACGCCTGGGGCGCCTCCACAATTATCACTAAGCTGGTTATCTATCTAGAGATCTGCCTGACTTCCATCTCTCCACGACTCACTCACTCACTGCACCCCTGCATGCCTCCCTCCCACCCACCCACCCCCCACCCCCCCCTTTTTGCTTCCGTCCGGTAGAAACAAATTCACAATTTGCGTAAATATCGCATCAATTGGGCTATATGCGGTATATTCCTTGTTTATATGGGACGCCTACATATGTACACGACTTTATTATAGCATGGGGGGGCTCTAAATACAAGATTGTCGTGGTAGTTATGGCGTTACACACCCTCTCCCCCTTTCATTCCCACCACAACTCACTCACACCTTGGTTCACGCATAGAAACTCATTGATAATGTGCGTAAATATCGCATGAATTGGTTTATATGCGGTATATATTTTGATATATGGCACGTATACATACGTACAAGTCTGTATTATAGCGTGACAGTGCTCTACGTACAAGATATACGTGATATGTATGGGGAAAACCACACTCTCAGCTCATAAATTGCCGCCAAACCTCCAACACATCTTCATTCCCGCCTAAATATTCTCTTATAATTCCCTTATATATTGCAATTTTTGGTCACTATGAGGCATATTCATTGTTATATGGGTGCCCTACACATGTATACATACTCTAAATAGCCTAAAAGGGCTCGAAAAAGGAGATATACGTGATAATACGCGGTAACCCACCCCCTCCTCCCTCTCCTTCTATCCCCTGCGCGCGTAAATATTCGGCAGGGAAATCTCGCCGCTCGATGACAATCTAGCCGCGCGGTGCCATTCGCTCCACATTTTTCAACTACGGACCGTTCCCCTACCCCCCCCAGACATTTTTTGGGGGGTCAAATATATATGGGCCGATGCACGCAAACATTCCCTACACGATGATGTACTTTTTATCGAAATTGGCAATAGGTCCCAAAATCATCATAGGTGCGCACAGTCTTACCCTGTAGAAAACCCCCTGTGCGCCGCGGAGAGGTTAACCTGACAAGCGCGAAATAGACCTAGGGGCTAGGGTAGTTATTTGTGCATTTCTAGCCTTGGATTCTGACAGAATTCGTTATATTTACAATATAGAGCATTATTTGTTTTCGGTTTGCTTTTATTTTACATTTATGATGTATATATGAACCTTCAAGAGTGTTAAAATAAGTGGGAAAAGCATTTGGGTGGTGAAAAATGAAGATATTGGCCACCCGGTCATAATCTCAGGCGAGAGAGAGCCACAGGCAACCCTCCTCTCTCGCTGTCTGTGAGGTAACTGAGACGAGCGGGGCGGTGTGGGCCGGTGTCTGGGTGTTGCATAACGATCTTTTCTGCAACCCACTTGTGCTACATTATCGTGGGAGAGAAAAATAACCGATAAATGATGATAATAAGAGGAAAAATAGGTGATAATTGAGGAGGGGAGGGAGGGGGGAATAAGGTGGGGAAGGAGGGGAGGGGGGTGGGTGAGATTTACATGGATGAGTACTGGAGGGGAATTATCTCACCTAGAGACAAATTCCTTTGTTTTGATAGGCCCTTTTTTTATGGAAGGCTTTTTTTATGGTCTTGCTTCCTATCTCGTTCCCTATAGGAAGCCTTCCGTGAGGCCTATCGCGCTTGCCGGGTTAAGGAAGCCATACTGGTGATCTGAGAGCAGATTATGAGAAGAGAAATGCTTAAGAAATTTGGAAGCAAGAATAGTTTCAAAAACTTTAGAAAGACAAGAGATGAGAGCAATTGGACGATAGTTGGAGGGTTGAGAGTGGTCACCCTTCTTTGGGACAGGTTTAATGTGAGCAAACTTCCAGCATGAAGGGAAGACGTTAGAGGATAAACAGAGACGAAAGAGTTTGCCTAGGCAGGGAGCCAGCACGGAAGCACAGTTTTTGAGAACAACAGGAGGAACACCGTCCGGACCGTACGCCTTATTAGTGTTAAGCCCAGAGAGGGTAGAAAGTACATCTTTAGAAGAGATTAGGATATTAGGCATAAGTAAGAGAGAGGAGGGCGGAGAGGGAGGAATAGCACCGGAATCATCCAAGGTGGAGTTTCTAGCAAACGTTTGAGCGAAAACTTTAGCTTTGTCAGAGGAAGAAGTGATGGTAGTGCCATCAGAGTGGGAAAGGGGAGGGAAAGACGAGGAAGAGAAATTGTTGGAGAGGTTTTTGGGTAGATGCCAGAAAGCTTGGGAAGAGCTAGAGTTGGATACTTCAGTGCATTTATTATTGATGAAAGAGTGTTTGGCAAGTCGAAGAACAGATTTTGCTTGATTCCGGGCAGAAATATAAGAAGAATGAGAGTCTAGAGTTTTAAGGCGTCGGTACCGTTTGAATGCTTCCTCCTTATTGCGGACAGCAGTAGAACAGGCGTGAGTAAACCAAGATTTTTTAGCATTAGTCTGAGAGAAAGAGAATGTAATGTATGCTTCCATGCCCGATAGGATTTCCTCGGTAATGCGTTCAGCACTCTCCGAGGGTCCCCGGCCACGGAAGCAGAAATCATTCCATGGGAAATCAAAGAAGTACTGCCGGAGAGCCTCCCAGTCGGCAGTGCCAAGTGCCACAAGCGCCGCCGGCTAGGAGGATCTGGTGGCCGTACTGGAGAGATAGGACAGTTGACAGAGATAAGTTTATGGTCGGAGGAGCCCAGAGGAGAGAAAAGATCGACAGTATAAGAAGAAGGGTTAGAAGTTAGAAACAAGTCAAGAATGTTGGGCCGATCTCCGATGCGATCCGGGATACGGGTGGGTTGCTGAACTAACTGCTCTAGGTCATTTATGATAGAAAAGACGTAGGCTTGTTCACCAGGTGGATCAGTAGTGTGAGAGGAGAGCCATTGGCGGTGGTGAACGTTGAAATCTCCTAAGATGGAGATTTCTGAGAAAGGAGAAATGGATAGAATGTGTTCCACTGTAGAGCTTAGATAGTCAAAGAATTTGGGAAAGTTGGTAGAGTTAGGGGAAAGATAGACAGCACAGAAATATTTACAGTGGTGATAGTGACAATATAAATTATAGTGATACTAGCAATAGAAAACATGGAAGGAGAGAAAGAGAGAGAAGTTAAGTGCGGGGAGTAGCCTACAAGGAAGTACAAAGGGTACGAAGGAGTACAAAGGAAATCAAGCAACAACAGACCAGCGACCCCCTTATGGATGCTTGCCCTCCAAAACATGGTCAAGTGTCCAAACAGTGGTTTAGAGGGGGTAGGGGAAAAATGGAAAGGGAAGACTGCCCTGTGACAAATGTCCGTGGCAGGATTATAAGATGTTAGTAGGGTCAGTTGTTAGTAATATAATAGAGGAAAAAAAAAAACTTTATGCATTTACAAATGCAATCAGTCGCTTGTTTACGGCAAGGTGTTTGTCTAGGCGATGTTTAAAGGATTCAATGGTGCTGCAATCTATAGCATCTCGGGGAAGCCCATTCCACAAGTTGACGACTCGATTGACGAAGAAATTCTTAGACTCATGTGAGTTAATTAAAAGATTTACCAATAATTTTGCAACCGTTCCCCCTCATATAATTTGATTGGTCGATAGTGAAATATTTATTACAGTTCATATTGTCGATGCCATTGATGATTTAGAACACTTGAATTAAATCGCCTTATAAACTGCGCTGGGTTAAAGGAAATAGATCTAATTCTCCCTCCTGGGGATAAGGGAATAGAATATGCCCCACGTGCCTCCTACGTGTTGTAAAAGGCGATTAAAGAGGTTGGGTCGGGGGGCTTGCGACCCACCGCCTGTGAAAAAAACATACTGCAACGATTAACGAAAGAACAGCCTCGAATCTGGACGGACCTAATGTTGACGAACTCCGACCTACCATGGCCAGTCTAAAGATTGTGACTTCGAATATAAGAGACTTGAATGCTGAAACAAATGAGAGAGAGGTCATAGAAATGTTAGTGAATGCCAAGCTGGATGTATGCGGAATGACTGAGACCAAATGGAGGGGTGCATGTGTGAGAGAGTGGGAGTGTGGAATATTTGTGTGAGCTGGAGTGAGTGAGAGAGCGAAAGAAGGTGCGTGTTTGTTTGTAAGTAACAAATGGATGGAGTGTGTAAGAGACTATTGGTCTGTGGGTGCAAGGATTGTGTGGGTGAAAATGAAAGTAGGAATACAAACGTGTGTGGTTGTGTGTGTTTATGCTCCGACAGAAGATAACACTGTAAAAGAGAAAGAGGAGTTGTGGGTCAATGTTGAGGCGTGCTTGGATAAGTTTGGCAAGAGCGAAATAATATTTCTGATTGGGGATATGAATGGGAAGGAGGGTGATGAAAAAGTTGATGGAGCAGTGGGAGGGTGGGGTGTACCGTCAGAGGTGAATGGAAATGGTAGTGCACTTGTGGACGTATGTGTGGGGAGGAGGTTGTGGTTAGCCAACACCTTCTTCCGTCACAGAATGATACACAGGTACACATGGCAAGTGGTGTTGAGGAGGAGGAATGGGACAGTGGAGAAACAAAAGGCACTGATTAATTATATATGTGTGGATGAACGAATTAAAAATTATGTTCTGGATGCTAGGGTGTATAGGGGTATTGTGGGGGGGGGGTTTGTCTGACCACTATGTAGTAGTAGCTAAAATTAGGATACAAAAGAAGTGGGTGAGGAGAGCTGGAGGGAGGCGAGAGGAAGGTGGATTGGCGAAGAGGGTGGAGAGGTTGGAGGAGGAGGAGATCAGGGAAGAGTTCATGAGAGCAATAGAGAGACGACAAGGTAGGTTTGACCTGGAAGGCATGGAGGAAGTGGAAGAGGTGAGCAAAGTGTTTAAGGAAGAGATATGTGCAGCATTTGAGGAGGTGTGTGGAGTAAGGAGAAGAGGGAGGGGAGTGAAGGGTACAGCGTGTTGGACTGAAGAGGTAAAATAGCTGTTTAAGACAAGAAGAAAGCGTATAGAGAGTCTTTGGGTAATAGTGGGAATGAAGATTTGGAGAGATAGAAAAGAGCGAGGTACTTGAAGAAAAAGAGAGTAGTGAAGGAAAGTAAGAGAAATGCAGATGAGGAATTTGGAAGGTATCTAAGTGTAAAATGGAGGGAGTGTAAGAAACTGTTCTGGAAAGAAGTCAAGACAGTTAGGGACGGTAGTAAGGGAAATAGTAAGGGTATGGAAGAGATAAGAATGGGCGAGTGATAACCGAGAAACAAGAGAGAATTGAAAAATGGAGGAAGTACTTTAACGAATTGCTAAATGTAAGGAATGAAGGACCAGCAAACATAGTTGGATGGGGTATGAGAGGGAGAAGAAGAAAAGTAGTGGAGGAGGAGGTGGGAATCAGACGGTCAGAAGTGTGTGAAGCCATGAATAGGAAGACGATGGGGAAAGCATCAGGAATAGATGGAGTGTGTGGGGAAATGCTGAGGTATGGTGGTGAGATAGTGATCGAATGGGAATGGAAAATGTGCAAACTAGCATAGAAGAAAGGGAGTGCACCTGATGACAGGAAGACAGGCATAATAGTCCCTCTGTATAAAGGTAAAAGGGAAAGAGGAGTGTATGGTAACTACCGGGGTATATGCCTTGTAAGCGTAGTAGGGAAGGTGTACAGTAGGGTAGTGATTGAGAGAATGAGAGCGACAATGGAGAAATGGATAGGGGACAAGCAGGGCGGGTTTAGGAAGGGAAGAGGATGTGTAGATCAGAATTTTGCCCTGAAATGTGTTGTGGAGAAATATCTGGAGAAGGGGCATAAGTTGTATTTTGCCTTTATGGATTTGGAGAAGGCCTATGATAGAGTTAACCCTTTCACGCACATATGACGCAGAGGTTGCCAGATTAGCAATAAGATATAGAGTTCTCTCACTCTTGTAATTACCTCTCCAAAATTAGTGTTATGCCCACAGCTAAGTCAAAGACAACTGCAGAGGTTGAAGTAACTAAACTAAAGGTTTCTAAATACCCCTGATGGTAACAAAGGCTTTAAAGTATCCCCAATGGGCTCAAAATCGCGTCATATGTCGAAGAGGGTTAATACAGAAGGTTTGTGGAAAGTACTGAGAATATACAGAGTAGACGGCAAGTTGCTGAAAGCAGTGAAGAGCATGTATGAGGGTGCAAAGGCGTCAGTGCATGTGGAGAATGAGTAGAGCGAGTTCTTTTATCTGAATGTTTGGTTGAAGCAGGAGTGTGTGATGTCCCCAAGGTTGTTCAATATATATTTGGATGGAGTCATGAAATAAATAAAAGGAAAAGCAGTGGATGTTGGTGTACCTCTGATAAGGGAGGGAAACGAGTGGAAGTTGCCTGTACTTCTGTTTGCTGATGATACAGTTCTGATGAGCGATAGTGAATGGGAGTTGCAGGGGCTGGTAAATATGTTTGGAACAGTGTGTGAACAACGGAATCTGAAGGTAAATGCTTACCATGGCCAGTCTAAAGATTGTGACTTCGAATATAAGAGACTTGAATGATGAAAAAAATGAAAGAGAGGTCATGGAAATGTTAGTGAATGCCAGGCTGGATGTATGCGGAATGACTGAGACCAAATGGAGGGGTGCATGTGTGAGAAAGTGGGAGTGTGGAATGTGTGTGTGTGCTGGAGTGAGTGAGAGAGCGACAGAAGGTGCGTGTTTGTTTGTAAGTAACAAATGGAAGGAGTGTGTAAGAGACTATTGGTCTGTGGGTGCAAGGATTGTGTGGGTGAAAATTAAAGTAGGAATACAAACGTGTGTGGTTGTGTGTGTGTATGCTCCGACAGAAGATAACACTGTAAAAGAGAAAGAGGAGTTCTGGGTCAATGTTGAGGCGTGCTTGGATAAGTTTGGCAAGAGCGAAAGAATATTTCTGACTGGGGATATGAATGAGAAGGAGGGTGATGAAAAAGTTGATGGAGCAGTGGGAGGGTGGGGTGTACCGTCAGAGGTGAATGGAAATGGTAGTGCACTTGTGGACGTATGTGTGGGGAGGAGGTTGTGGTTAGCCAACACCTTCTTCCGACACAGAATGATACACAGGTACACATGGAAAGTGGTGTGGAGGAGGAGGAATGGGACAGTGGAGAAACAAAAGGCACTGATTAATTATATATGTGTGGATGAACGCATTACAAATTATGTTCTGGATGCTAGGGTGTATAGGGGTATTGTGGGGGGGTTTGTCTGACCACTATGTAGTAGTACCTAAAATTAGGATACAAGAGAAGTGGGTGACGAGAGCTGGAGGGAGGCGAGAGGAAGGTGGATTGGCGAAGAGAGTGGAGAGGTTGGAGGAGGAGGAGATCAGGGAAGAGTTAAAGAGAGCAATAGAGAGACGACTAGGTAGGTTTGACCTGGAGGGCATGGAGGAAGTGGAGGAGGTGAGCAAAGTGTTTAATTTTTAATAAAGAAGAGATATGTGCAGCATTTTAGGAGGTGTGTAGAGTAAGGAGAAGAGGGAGGGGAGTGAAGGGTACAGCGTGTTGGATTGAAGAGGTAAAATAGCTGTTGAAGACAAGAAGAAAGCGTATAGAGTGTCTTTGGGTAGTAGTGGGAATGAAGATTTGGAGAGACAGAACAGAGCGAGGTACTTGGAGAAAAAGAGAGTAGTGAAGGAAAGTAAGAGAAAAGCAGATGAGGAATTTGGAAGGTATCTAAGTGTAAAATGGAGGGAGTGTAAGAAACTGTTCTGGAAAGAGGTCAAGAAAGTTAGGGAGGGTAGTAAGGGAAATAGAAAGGGTGTGGAAGAGATAAGGATGGGCGAGTGATAATCGAGAAACAAGAGAGAATTGAAAAATGGAGGAAGTACTTCAACTAATTGCTAAATTCGTTGGAAAGAAGCAAACATCCATCCAGTTCCTAAAAAAGGTGCCTCTTCAGATCCATCAAACTACAGACCAATAGCTATAACTTCTACTCTTGGTAAAGTCTTTGAAATTATATTAAATAATCACATAATTAAGCATCTTGAGAATAATAAATTAATCAGTGATAGGCAATATGGTTTTAGACGATGTCGATCAACTGCAGACATTCTTTGCCTTCTTACGCATCAAATCAACCAAGCTACAGACCAACATTGGTGAAACACATACAATAGCACTGGATATATCAAAGGCATTTGATAGAGTCTGGCATCAATCCTTATTGTCGAAGATGGCCTTGCATAATTAGTTCCACTAATTTCTTCTTATCTTCATAACAGAAAAATATGTGTAATGGTAGATGGCCTTTATTCTCAATTTCACTCAATAAATGCTGGTGTTCCCAGGGATCAGTTTTGGCCCCAACTCTGTTCCTCATTCATATCAATTATCTCATATCTACCACTCATAATCCAATACATTCCTACGCAGATGACTCAACACTCCACAGTTCCTTCACATTTACCAATTCTTTCACCCAACCCGATCTTATAAATTCAAAAATAAGCACTGCAATTTCTCTGAACCAGGACCTTTCTAGAATTGAAGAATGGGGACAAAAGAATCTAGCTTCCTTTAATGCACAGAAAACCAAGTACATTCAATTTTCTAACCGACAGAATCTCACTGACTCCCATATATTTTTAATGATGTAAATATTCCCACTTCCCCTAGTATTGACATTCTCGGTGTAACATTAACTAATAACTTGAGCTGGACACATTATGTTAGAAGCATTGCTAAGAATGCCTCTAAAAAACTGGGACTCCTGTACAGAGTTCGAGAATTCTTCACTGACGCAGTTGGCCGTAATATATAAAAGTCATGTGCGTTCTCAGATGGATTACTGTTCACCTCTGTGGAGTGGAAGTGGAGTGGTTGCATTGAGGCAGTTGGACAAAATTCAAAATAAAGCTATTAGATTAATCAATAACCCTGCAATCACACAGGGCCTTCCTACATTATCCATACGAAGAAACGTTGCATCCCTTGCATTATTCTACAGATATTTTCACAGCAATTGTTCCGAGGAACTTGCTTCAATTGTGCCGCCTCTCCACATCTTTCCCCGTAGAACTAGGGCAGCTGAGAGCGCCCATGAATTTACACTTTCTCCTCCACAATGCAGAACTTCTGCTTATCAAAATTCATTTATCCCTAGAACTACTACTCTTTGGAATTCACTTCCCTCGAATTGCTTTCCACAAACTTACAATCTACAAATGTTTAAATCCAGTTGTTACAAACATTTTATGAATGGAGGATGCCTTTAGGCACATGGACCTTTTTGTTTTATCTGTGTTTTTCCTTCCTCCGTTCATTGTCTCTTAAAAAAAAAAAATAAAAAAAAAAAATGTAAGGAATGAAGGACCAGCAAACATAGTTGGATGGGGTATGAGAGGGAGAAGAAGAGAAGTAGTGGAGGAGGAGGTGGGGATCAGACGGTCAGAAGTGTGTGAAGCCATTAATAGGAAGAAGATGGGGAAAGCATCAGCAATAGATGGAGTGTGTGGGGAAATGCATAGGTATGGTAGTGAGATAGTGATCGAATGGGTGTGGAACATGTGCAAACTAGCATAAAAAGAAAGGGAGTGCACCTGATGACAGGAAGACAGGCATAATAGTCCCTCTGTATAAAGGTAAAAGGGAAAGAGGAGTGTATGGTAACTACCGTGGTATATGCCTTGTAAGCGTAGTAGGGAAGGTGTACAGTAGGGTAGTGATTGAGAGAATGAGAGCGACAATGGAGAAATGGATAGGGGACGAGCAGGGCGGGTTTAGGAAGGGAAGAGGATGTGTAGATCAGAATTTTGCCCTGAAATGTGTTGTGGAGAAATATCTGGAGAAGGGACATAAGTTGTATGTTGCCTTTATTGATTTGGAGAAGGCCTATGATAGAGTTGATAGAGAAGGTTTGTGGAAAGTACTGAGAATACGGAGTAGACGGGAATTTGCTGAAAGCAGCGAAGAGCATCTATGAGGGTGCAAAGGCGTCAGTGCGTGTGGAGAATGAGTAGAGCGAGTTCTTTTATCTGAATGTTTGGTTGAAGCAGGAGTGTGCGGTGTCCCCATGGTTGTTCAATATATATATATGGATGGAGCCATGAAAGAAATACAAGGAAAAGCAGTGGATGATGGTGTACCTCTGATAAGGGAGGGAAACAAGTGGAAGTTGCCTGTACTGCTGTTTGCTGATGATACATTTCTGATGAGCGATAGTGAATGGGAGTTGCAGGGGCTGGTAAATATGTTTGGAACAGTGTGTGAACAACGGAATCTGAAGGTAAATGCCGGAAAGAGCAAGGTTATGGTCTTTGAAAGCAATGCAGCCACAGAGTGTGAGGTGAAGTTGAACGGTCAGGCTATG
This sequence comes from Paralithodes platypus, assembly GCA_032716605.1. Taxonomy (NCBI): domain Eukaryota; kingdom Metazoa; phylum Arthropoda; class Malacostraca; order Decapoda; family Lithodidae; genus Paralithodes; species Paralithodes platypus. The sequence goes on along the minus strand of CM064515.1, from coordinate 11,883,058 downwards.
GAGAATGTCAGCTCATTTAAGTATCTAGGCAGTGAGTTGAGTAAAGATGGGAGTATGGATGAAGAAGTGTGGCAGAGGGTGCAACAGGGGAAGAGGGTTGTAGGAATGTTGAAAGCAGTAACAAGATGTAGGGGGGTCAATATGGAAGCAAAGAAGTCCTTGCATGACCGTGTGGTAATCCCGACATTGACTTACGGGAGCGAAGCATGGACGTTGGTGAAGAGACTCAAACCAAGAGTGAGAGGAGTGAAAATGAGTTACCTGAGAATTGTGTGCGGAGCTACATGGGGGGATAGACAGACGAATGAGGAAGTACAAGAGAGGTGTGGTGTGGATGTAGATGTGCTGGAAAGTGTGAAAAGGAATACCTTAATGGTTTGGCTATGTGGAACTTATGGAAAGCGAGAGAATTACTAAGAGAATGTATGAGAGTGAGGTTGAAGGACAGAGAGGGAGAGGTAAACCGAATGAGAGGTGGAAGGATGGAGTGAAGAAGTATATGAATGAAAGCAGTGCTGGATGTGAGGAGAGGCATCGAATGACTGGGGACAGAAGTGCATGGGGCCTTTTCGTTCGTGGCCACACCTTCGGGGATCACGGCGTCCGGCAATAGATAGATAGATTAATCTGCGCTGGGTTAAAGGAAATATATTTAATTCTCTAAGACGCTTGTATGGCTTGTTCTTTAGGCAACGTATAATTTTAGTAAGTCTTCGTTTAACTCGTTCTAGCTTGTCTATATCTTTCTGGTAGTAAGGACACCAGGATTGAACGCAATATTCCAGGAGAGGGCGGACTAAGGAATTGTAAAGAGTTAGGATTACATCTTTGGATTTATGCTCAAATGACCTGCCTATAAAGTCAATTATTTTGTTTGCTTTCTTAACAACTTCTGAACATTGTTGACTCGGTTTTAGGTTACTCGATATTGTTACTCCCAAATCAGTTCCTCTGTCTACACTCCTAAGCTGGGTACCATTCATTGAATAGTTTGCTTTCTCATTTCGGTTTCCAATATGGAGTACTTTACATGTATCCACATTGAAACACATTTGCCAAATTTGAGCCCAATGTGACAACTTATGTAGATTATGTTGCATATCTTCAACATGTTCATTTGAGAGTACGCTATTTGCAATTTTTGTATCGTCAGCAAACTTTGAGATTGTACAGGTGAGACCCTCATCTGTCATTAATGTAAACTAGGAAAAGAACTGGCCCCAGTACCAAGGCCTGGGGTACCCCGCTACTTACATTGATCCATTTGGATGCTTTCTCGTACTCCAAAGTTGATTGTTACGAACTCCTGGAGTGATTCCAGCTTCATCGTGAGGGTGTTGATCTTGTTGTGGTCTTCATCCAATTACGCTGTCAAATCCTCTCATTGCTGACAGAGTCGGCAAACTTGTAGATCGGCAGTAGCAAACATGGAACCTACCGGCGCAGTTTGTACAGGTGCGAGGCATGGTGACAGTCGCTCTCTTCAGATCACTTCACTCCCTTAACGCCTTACGAGCGGGCCCGTCAGTAACTTCTACGCGCCAAGCAGGTGGTTTTACCCTAAACGACCTTGTTTCCGGGCTCTTTTTCATGCATAAACAATAGCCAGAGCGTAATACAATTATGTATCCCTGAAAGGGCGATAATGGAGCTTTCCAATGACACCAGAACCATCCCTCTACGACCACGCGTTCTCTTGCAACGATCGTGCAAGACGAGTGCAAAATCCCTATAATACGGTAATTTCCTTACATAATTCCCTGTGTAGCGAGGCAGTGAGTGTGGGTGTGTGTGGAGTAGGGCCCAGTGCTGGCGCGGGAGCCGTGCCGAGCGGTCAGAGTGAACCTACGCTCCTCCCACCGCTCGTCTCTCTCTCAGAGCCAAATATTACTCAGAATTGCACACCGCCTTAAGTCGGTCCCCGCCACATAGTCCTTTCTTCTCTAGAGCGACTTAAGTCCGGTCCCGCCAGACAAGGGTTAAAAACACTTCACTCACTTTAAAACACTTCACTCACTTTAAAAACACTTCACTCACTTCAGGTTGCCTAACTGAAAATAAAAAATTTGAAATATGCAGATATAAGTTATCAGGGGTGATAGCCTAACCGAAAACAAAACAATTGAAATGCAAAAAAATAGGCCTCCAGGGGCGATAGCCTAACCGAAATTAAAACAAATTACATACGCAGCAATAGGTTATACAATTTATTATATTTTATATTATTTATTTTTATTTAAAGAAGCTGACCTTTAACCCCCCCATTCACCCTGTATAAGAGATTGTGTTTCTAGCATTATATCATTTCAATGTCATTGGTGTAATGGTTAAGGTGTGTAAAAATCTGTGTGTGATAATCCATGTTCGAATCCCGGTGGATCACATGTATGCTTTCATTAACCTCTCCGCTGCATAGGTGGGGTATTGGCAACCCCTCCCTGTGCGGAGGTATTTAGACTGTTTCCTAAACTCAAATCATCATCGTACCATAAATATCATTAATACTTATCCATATGCGCCTATTTTACGTTGATTATATAGGTATTAACCTGTTACAGCAATAAAACAAGTGGAAACAGCGTTTGGATGGTCAAAATCGGCGATACAGGCCGGGAGTTACTTAACCTATGGCTGAGGCAGCCTGCCAGCCAGACAGCCAGATGGACGGCTGGAGAGACACTGTTGCGTGGTAGTCTCTCTCTCGCTCTTTCCCACGTTTGGTAACACAGATGACCACGCCCTGCTAGCAACTCGCTAATGTTAGCACGAATATATTCCTAAGAATAAGGGAATAACAGGGAGAATAGGTGATACATGATGGGGGGTGGGGGGGGGGGGGGTGGTGGAAGGAGGGGATGTGGAGGAGTGATATTTGGCATGCCCAAGGGGCAATACAAAAAAAAAAATAATAATAATAAGAAAAATTGATACTGGGCTGATTTAAATGTTTTTCTTTTAGGCCTTGGATTATATAAGGAGTTCCGCAGCCCACTGGTAGGCCTTATATAAGGAGATCTGCACTTGCTGGGTTAATTTCACTGGAGGTGTTTGGTGTTGTGGTGAAATTAATAAAATATAGATTATACCATTTTGATACCAATGGACATAGTAAGACTCGCTGAAAAGTTCATCATTCTACGTGCGCGCGCGAGCACACGCGGATTTTCGCATTATATTAAAAAGAAATTGTAGAATCTTTCAAATTTCACGCAATTTTTGTATGGCGTATCCTACAATCTTCACCTACAACTTATTGTGCTCGCTTTCCCATATTGAATAATACAAGGAGCTGAAAAATATAAATAAAATACTCCCACGTATAATATATACAAGGAAAACGAAGCAGAGCAATATATAAATGACTAGATACACTTAGAAGTAGTACTGTGGGAAATTACATCTGAATTTTGTTTTGAAACACAAGTTTATCAACAAAATCTTCCATAGTTACCCGTGCAACTGCATTTTCTCTGGGTAGTGAAATGAAAACGATGCTTTGGCTGATATTTGATGGTAGACTATAATTTTTTTCTCCAGATGTGAAGTGTATATTTTGGGGAATATATATATACAGTATATATATATATATATACATATATAACATTGGGGGGTGGGGGTTAGGGATGTCCTAAGGGTTTTTATGCCCTCCTATGCTAGTCTCCTATGATTAGAGAAGTATTTTAGACTATTTTAGAACAAAAATAACAAAATGGCCAAAAAAAGGTTAAATTGTTAAAAAAAGGTTTTTAAAGGAGGAAGGGGGGAGTATGTCAAAGATGTATTAAAAAAGGGAGAGAGAGAGAGAGAGGTCAATTAAGGGGGCGGGCGAAGGCGGGCATTGGCGGTATCTGAATGGATAGGGGAGGGTTAGGGTACAAAGGAAATCAAGCAACAACAGATATAGTGACCCTTCTAGGTTGCTTGACCTCCAAAACACTGAGGATCAAGTGTCCAAACTGTGGTTTAGAGTGGGTAAGGGAAGATTGGAAAGGGAATTACTGCCCTGGAACTAATGTCCGTGGCAGGATTAGGACGTTAGTAGAGGACAGATGATTTAGTAACTGAGGGGGGGATAAAATAAAGTTATTCATTTACAAACGCAGTCAGTCGCGGGTTTGATGCGAGATATTTGTCTATGCGGAGTTTAAATGAATCAATGGTGATGCAGTCTATAACGTTTCGGGGAAGCCCATTCCACAAGTTGAGAACTCGATTGAAGAAGAAATTCTTAGATTCGTACAAGTTAAAAGATTTACCAATAATTTTGCAACCGTTTCCCCGCGTGTAATTAGATTGGTCGATAGTGAAGTACTTACTACAGTTCATATTGTCGATGCCTTTGATGATTTTGAACACTTGAATTAAGTCACCTCTTAATCTGCGCTGGGTTGAAGGAAATAGATTTAATTCTCTAAGACGCTCTTCGTATGGTTTGTTCTTTAGGCTAGGTATAATTTTGGTAACTCTACGTTGAACTCGTTCTAGCTTGTTTATATCTTTTTGGTATTAAGGGCACCAGGATTGAACGCAGTATTCAAGAAGAGGGCGGACTAAGGAATTGTAAATGGTTAGGATAACTTCTTTGGATTTATGCTCAAATGACCTGCCTATAAAGCCAATTATTTTGTTTGCCTTCTTAACAACTTCTGAACATTGTTGACTCGGTTTTAGGTTACTCGATATTGTTACTCCCAGATCGGTTTATCTGTTTACATTCTTAAGCTGAGTGCCATTTATCGAATAGTTTGCTTTCTCATTTAGGTATCCGATATGTAGTACTTTACATTTATCCGCATTAAAACTCATTTGCCAAATTTGGGCCCAACATGACAATTTATCTAGATTGTGTTGCATATCGTCAACTTGTTCTTTTGAGAGTACGCTATTTGCAATTTTTGTATCGTCAGCAAATTTTGAGATTGTACAGGTGAGACCCTCATCGTTGATGTAAATTAGAAAGATAATTGGTCCTAGTACCGATCCCTGGGGTACCCCGCTACTTACATTGGTCCATTTAGATGCCTTACCGTTTATGACTACTCTTTGCTTTCTGTTGCTGAGCCAATTTTCTATCCATTTCAAAACACCGTCTTGTATTCCATGCGCTTTTAGTTTTAGAGGTAAACGTTTGTGGGGAACTTTGTCAAAGACCTTTTGAAAATCAAGGTATATAATATTTACAGCTTTACTCTCATCGTAGAGGTTGAGGATATCGTGAAAGAAGTCTAAGAGGTTTGTTAAACAGGAAGGTTTTTTACAAAAGCCGTGTTGAGTATCTTTAAGTATGTTATTTTCCTCTAAGTGATTTACGAGTCTGTCTCGTATGACCGTTTCTAGCATTTTACATACAACTGAGGTTAAGCTAATTGGACGATAGTTACTGGGTAGGGATTTGCTGCCTTTTTTTAATATTGGTGTTACGTTGGCTAGCTTCCACTGATCAGGCATAGTTCCAGACTGCAAGGATTTATTGAATAGTAATGTCAGTGGTTTGGAGAGCTCATCCTTAGCTTCCTTTAGAACTCTAGGCGAGATTGTATCAGGTCCAGGCGTTTTATTTACCTTGAGTTTATCTAAACAATTCAATACTTCTCTCACTGTAACGGTGATATTGCTTAGAACATCTGAATTATCAATCTGAATCAGCGATGGTGTAGGGATATCACTGAGGTCTTCTGTTGTAAAAACTGATGCAAAGAAGGTATTGAGGGCATTACTCATTTGTACTTCGTCTTTGGTGTATTCTCCATTTTCATCGACTAACGGTCCAACAGTTGAAGTAACTACTTTTTTCTTTCTGATATAACTATAGAATTATTTCGGGTTTGTTTTACTTTGATTCGCAATATGTAACTCTAAGGTCTTTTTACTTTGCTTAATTAACTTTTTGGCTTGCGTCGTAGCTCTACAAATTTCACCCGTTCTTCGTCATTTTGTGAGGATTTTAATCTATCATTAGCAAATGTTTTAGCAAGCAGGCAGTTTGAAATATCTTTATTCCACCATTTGGGCTTATTATTATGGCCTGGACGCCGTATTTTCGATGGTATGCAGTCTTGCACTGCTTTTAGGTAAGTGGTTTCGAATAACTTCCAAGATGTATTTATGTCATTATTGTTAATTAAAAAGCTCCAGTCAGTTTCTTTAAACATAGCTCTAAGTTTATGGAAGTTTGCTTTCTTGAAATTAGGGACTTTTTCGATGCTACTATTTGGTTCGTTACTAGTAAACTTTAAAGTGAAAGTTATCGTACGATGGTCGCTGTTACTGAATTCATCACCAACATTCAAATTCTCTATCAATTCTTCTTTTGTTGCAAGTACAATGTCAAGAACGTTATTACCACGGGTCGGCGTTCGAACAAATTGATAAAGCGAACTCTCTTGCAAGTACGTATACAAGTATATTCTTTATTAGCACAAAAGATGCGTCGACGTTCACAATTTGAGGTTTTGACAAGAGGGTAGGGTTAAGACTTTCTTTGATATAAAGTAAAACGCCACCTCCATTTTTATTTATTCGGCTTTTCTCAAACATTACATAACCGGGAAGTGAATACTCTGATAAAAAGTCTCTATCTTCTATATTGAGCCAAGATTCTGTTATGTCAATCACATCATAATTTTCTGTAAACACTAGCTCCTCTAAATCTGAAAATTTATTGCGTATGCTACGAGCGTTTGCATAGAAAACCTTTAAATCTTTTATTTTAGAACTCACGGAACGCTCTTTAATAATATGTTTGGTTCTTGTCGGATCTACATTTATGTTCATGGCTGTCCTCGGTCCTCGCTGTCTTCGGTCCTTATCGCTGGTGGTCCTCGGTTGCCTTTGTTTTTTGCTTGGCGTTGGATGATTTATGTCACTGCTGCTTCTTCTCGGATGGCGTTTTTTGATCCATGGCTGCGGACTGCTTCGTGTAGGAGATGACCCATGCGTGCTGAACCCACAGGGTTTAGATGAATGCCATCCTTGCGGAACAGAGTAGGCTGGTTGTAGAAGTTGTCCCAGAGGTTGATGAATTCAACTTCTTCCCTCAGACACAAATATTTTAGTCGGCTATTTGTGCTGAAGGCCTTGTCGTAGAATTTGTCAGGTGCGTCGATCTTGGGGAGAATGCCTGAGGTGATGATATTCCTTGACTTGTTTTTGTAGTGCTGGATCATCTTGCGATATTTCTCCATCAACTCTTCGGATCTGGTGCACAGGACGTCATTTGAACCAGCATGGATGACAAAAAGGGTATTTTCATTTGCATCCTTTGTGGTATCTTCGAAGGCTTCCACAATGTCGTCCAGTCCAGCTCCTGGGATGAAAAATATTTTTCGTCGATTTGGGACTCTGTCGCAAGATCTCTTCGACCTGTCCTCGTAGGATGGACATATAGGGTGAATGGCATATAGGTCTGAACTGGGGAATATAAAGGGTCTTAGAAGACAAGTATATCTAGTCAAAAGAGTGTGTGGCAAGTATAGGGAGGCACTGTTAAGTGTAGAGAAATATGCAATATTATCTAACTAATTCTTGCCCTATCCCCACTTCCTCCTAAACCTCTTCCATTCCAGTATTTGTTAGTGACCTCAACTCGCAAAAAGATACTTCCTTACAACAGCAAGAACAAGAAGACAGAGCAGTTCAACAAGGAAGGAGAAGACAGCAAAATGGCGACCACCGACGAGGACAGGAAAATGAAGGACATCAGAGAAAATGTACCAGCCCATGGGAAACGAAAGGAAAAGAAAAGAAAAGAGAACAAGCCCTACAACTTAAGATTAATCACTTGTTCCATGTTCCAAAAGTACCTCACCATAATCAACGACCCATTGAACAAGAAAAAAAGAGGAACCAGAAGAAGGGAAAACAAGAAGAAACATCTACCACGGAATATACACATAAGGAAATCGCACGTGTACTAACAGACAGCAAAATGGCGATCAACCCGGAAGACAGCAAAATGGCGGACAACGAAGAAATTGTACGTAGTTGTGGGAGACAAAAACAAAACAAACAGAAAGAAAACATAAAGAAACCAGAAATACCACGATCTTCAACATGCTCCGTATTCCACAAATTCCATACCAGAATCAACCAACAACAAAGCAAGAGAGAAAGTGAAGTACAAAGACAGGAGAAAAGGAGGAAATAATCACCAGGAAACACACGCACAAGGAAACAACACGTGTACCAAGCATCCGTCGAATGAACAAGGAAGATAATACTACACCAGTACTAGCCGCCAGCAGACAAACCCGAATTGCCACTATTAGCACCCGGGAAGAATATTAAATTATCATACTGTTCATCACCAACACAGAAAAGGAAGCTAGTGTTCAGCCAGGGTGAAAATGACTCCTACACTCATCAAAGGAGTAAACATTTATGCCCTTCTGACCCACAAGGGTCAAAATCCTTGCATACCAGTTTCTAGAGGGTCCTCGCTAATCCCCCAGATTCACCCCGACCGCACTTGTGATCTTTATGCTCCCATACATCCATCCCTGTACATATCAGACTAAGTCGTCACTATGCTGTAAGAAACTGATCAGAGTAAGCAATTTCAGGGCTTAGTAAGCAGTGGCATTTCCAACTTACCAAGTCCTAAGATTACCCTCCCATTCAGCTGGTGACCGAAGGCATTCCTAGTCCCACTAGTCTGAGAAGTTATTTCCCCTATTGAGGGATAATTTTTTGTAGTTAGCATTTCCATCACTAATATTGAGTCTTTAATAGGATGCACCTTTAATAATAGAAGGCTGAAGTACGAGGGCATTTCCCACACTTCAAATCTCATTATTAAAACCGCACTAAAGTAAGACTAACAAGTGGAAGTTGGAATTTCCAAAATCACTTGTGTGGTTAAGGGCCCTGCGAGATACCGTAACTGGCACTCTGCAAGAAGACTTCCTTGGTGTATATGTCTGTAACATTCCATTGGACTTCTACAACTAAAAGGTTTAAACACTGTCTCGAGTTCTTTGAACCTTTTACAAAAATCAGAGGCAGTCGAGAAGACAAGAGAGGCTACAGCCATATTGTCTTCTCGCGTTAGCCCAATATAGTGCCAGCTCGTCATAACTGGGGCACTATATTTAACCCTTAACTGGCGGCGCGCAACATATGTCGAGTGAAAGAAATTTGGACTATGTGGCGGCTCACAACATAAGTCGTGTGCCATTTTCAGCACGTAATGTTGCTGAGAGAGAGAGATAAGTGGTGGCAGGAGAGTAGCGAGCGTATGACTGCTCCAGACCACCGCGGTGAACCAACTGACATGAATCCCACCCTCCTCCACCCTCTCACACTCGCTACACAGTGAATTATGTAGGGAAAGTATCGAATTACATGGTTTTTGCACTCGTGTTGCGCGATCGTTGCAAGAAAACTAGCGGTCGTACAAGGATCGTTGGGGTGTCATTGGAAAGCTCTGTGTATGCCCTTTCCGGGATAGATACTTGTTTTACGCTCTGGGTCTTATTTAGGCATGAAAATGATCATGTAAACAACCCTATTTAGGGTAAAAACACCCCGCTGGGCGGTACATATAAATTACCGCCTAGGCCGCTCGTTAGGTGTTAAAATTACAATTGTATATCCAAAGTTAGAGTCCCTAAGATTGAATCTAATTGCATTCTCACCAGTGCGCAAGGTGATAGTAAAATAGTTGGAGTCCGGTATATCGACTCAGAATATATCTCGTCAGTTTTAGTATTAATATGTATAATAAGTAAAGTATTAACTCCTTACAAAATAGTGTTTAACGCTTCAGTATCTTCATGAATATATGAGTGTGGTGTACTTAAAGTGGCATATTAATTAATTAGTATATGCCTGAGTCCTGCCTAGATCCTCGATCGTACTCGAATCGTAATCTTTATGTTTTATATTACCTATCTACTTTATAACCATATAATCTCTGATATAAATGTGCTTAGAGCTTAAGATTTAATAAACGGTTCTTAAAATATTATCTCAGTGTTATACTGTATATATATCTTCTATTGCAGGGGTTCCCAACCTTTTTAGCACCACGCCTCCCTTTGGTCAGGACTGTATTCATAATGCCCCCCCCCCCGACCTCCCCCACGCCTCTGATGCCTAGAACACTATTTTGTTTCATCCATTCCTTATGAATGTATAAGACACAAAATCCTGTAAAAAGGGCGAAAAATTAACCAATCTGCATGCAAGTATTAAAACTGATTAATGGTTTTATGTCAACACTACATGTGGTTGCTCAGAATGACGGTTGTGAAGGTTTCCTATCAGTTTCTTATTCATACATATCTTTGGGATTACACTGTATGCATTTGAATGGTTTAGCCCTATTTTGAACTTTGATTACGGAACCCAACGCTCCCCCCCCCTAGCATTGTCAAAGGCCCCCCCAGGGGGGTGCACCCCCCAGGTTGGGAAATGCTGCTGTATTGTTTATATGCATGTATTGTATGAATTATGAAATCTCCAGTCTGGAAAGAACTCACCTCAACCAATAGCCAAGCTTATATAAAAATTACGCTATTACATTGGTGGCAGACGGTGGTTCTTGATTTGGGAAGAAGAAATCATTGCAATACATAATTAGAAGCAGTAGAGAGTGTATAACATTAGAAATATGACAGTTAATCGCTCTCACATTCCCATTCCCAAATACGATGGTGAAACATATGAGATTGAAGTTTACCTAGATATAGTAAAACGGGTGCTTAATCAGACATACTCCAAAGACAGCGAAAAAATCGCCGTATTAGTCATGCACTTGGGAAGAGCCGTTTCCCTCGTTGCCAGCCAGATAACGCCAGCACTTACCTGGGCTGAATTTAGGACCATTATGATCGATGCTATTAAGCCATCATTAGGCCCTTTCGTTGCCCATTCTCAAATTAAAGAGATCAAACACGAAGGCGACTTACATCTTACTCTAGTCGCCATCAGCCAACAAATAAAGGCTGCGTTCCCCACACTTACGGTGGAACAACAAGAAAAGCACACTTTTATACACCTTGTACAAGTGTTGCCCCCTGCCATTTAAGAACACTATACCGTGCATGACCCTGTTGGTTTTAAGAAGGGTATAATTACAATTCGAAAAATCCTCGCGGCTCGCCCTAAGACAAACACCCTAGCAGCTGTAAAGAGGTTCCCCACCCACCCACACATTAATTAATCCCGAAACCAACATCCTTTCCATCAGAAAAACCTCCCAACATGGAAGCCTCACTATAACTCTGGCCCAAACCAACCATTCCGGCCTAAATTCTCCACAAATCAACCAAGGAGAATATATCCAACAAACAAACCAGCTGGACGTTTCACACCACGCCTAAACACTAATTTCAGGAATAGAGATCAACCCCTAGTAATCATCAATCCATATGATTTCCAAGCCTGCAACTCCACATGCCCCCTACACTACATTCGGGAATCTGCCAAATCCCGAAATATGACCCCGCAGATCTCAGCCACCGATGAAGAAGCAAACGTAGAAGAAGAAAAGATAGGAGAAATCTATGACCAATAAGACATCGCCCAGGTCATGGAAGAAGAAGAGGAAATCCTGGAGGACGCAGAAGATCCCCAGGATTTTTAAAACCTCCCCCACCCATCATGGTTTCGGCGGGGGAGTCTACCATTGAGAGACCACCCCCCATATACCATTATGCAATGATACAGAATATTCCAGTACGACTGTTAATAGACACTGGAGCAGCTCTCTCGTGTTTATTCAAATTTCAATTCTTTCTTTGTCAAGCATAGAAAGAAAATCGGACAACTGCAAACAACCACCACCAATTTGATCAGCGCTGGAGACCCCCCCCCCCTGCAAATTAGAGGAGAGACCAAACCTTTACATGTCACCACCCCTCAACCTCATGCAACCTGTTATCAATCATTTGTAGTGTTTCACTCAGATTGTCAACAATATGATGGCTACATGGGCTTAGATCTCTTACAACAACTCGAAACTCAATTAAATTGTGGCTAACGACTATTGACGTTCAGAAAAAAGAAAACAAAAATACAACAGCAAAGCGAAACACACGTCAAGTATCCTTACCCTCTTCCATCAAAAATAGGAGGGCCTCAACTCGCAAAAATCAGCCAACCTCAAAGAAAAGCTACCAGGAACAATAAAAACTAATTTTTTCTACAGAAAACAACCATGATCAACAAAAATAAAAAATAACTTATACCCATTCATAAGCCAGCGACCTCAACGCTCCCGAAACAACCAAGCTCAATTTCCGCTCGACACGAAAATACCAGGGAGACTACAACGCCCCTCGAAGAAATTATCCAGGACACCACCCATTGCTGCCAAGAAGATGAAGTATTCAATGACTCTAAAAAACAAAATACTCCCATAATTCAAGAATAGCCTCCAACAAAAAAACATTAAAAATCCTATACCCACTCCCATAATCATCATCAGCCCTGCCATAACTAATCAAAAAAGTAAATATTCCCCCTCATCATCAACAATGGGTGCCTTTTCGTCCGATTCCCCAAGAAAATATAAATTTGAATCCCACAGAAATCAACAACGGCCAGGATTGGTGTAGGCTCCAGCCTGCAGTAATATCCTCCCACCAGAATTCAATCATAATTGCTAATATCTCTGATGAAGTTTTAACTCTCCCCAAAGATCTCATAATTGGAGATCTAGAAACTTTTGATGAAGTTTCCCCTACCTTGATGAAAACATAATTCCCAACACCCTACCTGCCACTCCCACTACATTAATGCCCTTGCAGAAATGCCAGATGTGACAACTTCTGCAGGAATACGCAGACATATTCGTCAAAACTCCTACCGAAATCGGAAAAACTCAAATGGAAGAGCATGCAATCTATACTACTGGCCTACCCATACATCAACCATATCGCAGAAGAAAAAAAAACTCTGCAACGGGAAGAAGAGGACCGGCAGGTCCAGGAGATGCTCGACGCAGGGATTGCTAACCCCTCCGTCAGTCCATGGTCTTCACCTGTTGTGTTGGTTAAAAAGAAGGACGGTTCTACACGGTCTTGTGTGGATTACAGATGCCTAAATGACGCAACCGTGACAGATGCCACTCCGTTACCTTGGATTGATGACTCTCTGGACTCCCTCCATAGTTCAAAATGGTTCACCACCCTCGACCTACAAGCCTGATATTGGCAAGTCCCCATCACACCCGAGCACCAAGAAAAGACAGCATTTTCCACTAGCGGAGGACATTTACACAAATTTAACGTATTTCCTTTTGGCTTATATAACGGTCCTGCTACGTTCTCCCGATTAATGGAATCAGTATTACGAGGATTGACCTGGGAAACTTGCCTCGCCTATTTGGACGATATAATTGTCTATGCAAATCCTGGCCCGAACATATACAAAGACTTCGACAGGTATTTGAGCGCATCCGACAGGCTGATTTAAAACTCACACCCTCCAAATGCGAGATTGCAATAACAACGGTATATTTTCTAAGCCATGTTATATCTGGCAAAGGTATATCTCCTGATCCTCGCAAATTGTCAGCAATAATAGAAAAAAAAAAACCCACAACCGTCAAAGGTGTGAGATCTTTTCTCGGTCTCGCGACATACTACCGACGTTTTATACCAAATTTTGCAGCAATAGCCAGACACCTCCATCAACTCACTCATAAAGATACAGATTTGGTGTGGACACCTGAGAGAAATACAGTATTCAAAACTCTAAAAGACCAACTTGTCAAAGCCCCAACTGTATCTTTCCCAGATTACAACCAACATTTCCGGCTTTATACGGATGTGTCACTATACGCCATAGGAGCCGTTCTAGCCCAAATCCAAGACGGAAGAGAACATGTCATTGCATACGCTAGCTCCACCCTTAACAACGCCCAACAAAAATACGCCGCCACGAAACGAGAATGCCTCGGTGTTATATGGGCCCTAAATCATTTCCGCTCATTTTTTGCTAGGGACTAAGATAGAAATTATCACGCATCATCAATCCTTACAATGGCTACGATGATCCGAAACTAATTCAGCATTGTTAGTAAGATGGAGGGAAACTCTAGAGGAATACGATTTTGAGATACATTATCGACCCGGCAAATTACACACGAATGCAGACGCTCTCTCTCGCCTTCCAATACCAGATGTCATTCGAATTAATTTAGCTGCCCTAACGAACTCCACACCAGCCACCACACCCAAATCAGTAACGAATCCAAAATCAGAACCAACCCTATTACAGTCATGGAAAACGAAAATCAAGCCAAAGTGGATTCCGAAGGATATCTTCTACAATTTAACACAAGATGGAGATCAACTACGCACTGTATCTGGACACATAGCTTTAGAACCACACATAGCTCAGGAATACATGATAGTCATACACGAGGGAAATGGAATCCATTTGGGCAGGGACTAAATGATGCAAATATTTCACCAACATTATTGGGCTATCCACCCTTCCAATATCGCGAAACGTGTCAAAGAAGCTTGCAAACCCTGTGCATTAGGAAAAAAAAGAAGCAAAATCCCCGGACCAACAGGCAAACTCTCAGCTCATAAACCTTGGCAAACGCTATCTCTCGATGTGATGGGTCCCTTTCCAGCAAGCCATGAAAAAAGATGTATTGTTACTTTTGTAGATCTGTACTCTAAATTCCTAATTGCATGCCCTGTAAAAAGATCACAGTGCCCTGACGTAGCAGAAGTATTAGCCACTGAAATTTTCCCTGTGATTGGACTCCCTGTCACCCTACTCTCCGACAACGCCCCAGAATTCTCTGGACAGGTTTGGGAAGCCTTCACTAAACAAAATTTGTTTAAAAGCAAAACACTCCTCTCCATACTGGCCCCAAGGCAACTCCGTCTGTGAACGCAGTCACTGTACCATCAATAATCAATTAAGAACAAGATTAATTGCCCTAAATACATCAGACTGGCCAGCACAAGTCAAAATGATACAGTGGGGTATGAACACATGCCCTAGAGACGACGGCATCACCACACATGAACGAGTCTATGGCGTCGCCCCACTGTTACTACCGTTTCACCACCTTGCTAAACCATACACCTCTGACCTAATTACTAACCCCTTTCAACATCTCAAAAACACCTTTAACACGGCCCAACCTATCAAGATGTGCAACGTGACACCTTCTCAGCCAACAACCCATTTGCAATAGGTGACACTGTAATGGTGGCAAAACTTCCAGTTGTAAACAAACTGGGTCCCCGATATGTAGGACCATACAAAATCACACAAGTTCTCAACCTCTATCATATTATCATAAATTAATACGGGGAGACGCGGACATACCGGAAGCGATTTGTCCGCATTTATAATCCTTTGCCCAACACTGAAGAGTACCACCCACCAACTATTAAGATCCCCGACGTCATCACAACCGAAAAGCACACATCCACACCAAGCATCCCCACAACACTCATAGTCATTCCTAACTCACAAGCTAACAAACAAATACTCCGACATCAACGAACACCCACTCCAATATCCCCCTCACCACACTCGACCCCGTCTAGACAACCAGACAACACAAAAACATCACAACACAAACGAACCCGCAACCCAACCTTTCATTACAAACTTCGCCCACGTCAACAGGCTAAGTCTTCATCAAAATCCACCGAATACCAAATTCATCAAGGAAACGCAGATCAACAAACACCAAACAACCCTCCACATCCCACACCAAACAACTCATCTCAAATGCTAATCTACCTCACCAACAAATTCCTCTTCCCCATCACTTAAACTAAAATGCCCATATCTTTCCCCCACACCCTCTCCCTCCACTTCAACCCCCATTTCACACCCTTCAATTACATCCCCTTCATCCACCCTACCTTCACATTCAAGAAACAACACTCCTCAACCCCTATCTCAAAGCCAACAACCCCCAACACTTCCTTCAAAACTTAAAACCCCCACATCTTCCTCTTCTTCAACCTCTCCTTCTAAGAAACCGACATAAAACACCACCATCAGTAACCAAACAACAACCTCGAACGTCAACTTCACCCCATCAACATCATCAGAACTTGCCATCCACCTCACCTGAGCAACACCCTCAGCAAGTCAACCAACCTCGCCTCGCACCTCCCATCCTCGCCCCTTACCCATCCACCATTCCCAATACAACTAGCCGCCCTCAAAGTAAATCAACTATTTCTCAACATAACAATCCATACACTAACCCCAATTCATTACCTACCACCCCCAACCCTCGCCCACACAACCACCCCACATCTACCCCTTCACCAACCCCTCACCTAACTCATACCCCCTCATCCACCCCTTTTTCCAGCCCAGAACCCAGAGCAAATTTTACGACTAGATCAAGTAGTATTACACAAACCCTGCAACGATTTTCCCCAATTTTTTTCCAAAAACATACATCAAATGTGTTTCCTTTCTCTGCAACCAGAACAAAACACATAACACACACACACATCCTTCTAAAACTCTAAGGATCTCTTCCGCAACAAACATAGATATTTACCCTCCTAAACACATTTTTGACAAGTTGATAAGCCCTAGTACTTTCGCGTCCGCATCTGTCAATAAAACCCCTCAGGTCAATGACCGGGTCATCACTTGTCCTTGCACCACCAGAGCACCAACATCAACTACCTTCTCCAGCCGTCACCTACCTCCTACCACCACCATGACTAACTCTGCTCCCTTCGTAAAACGAGTGAAATGGTCCACGGATCAGAAAGTTTTCTGTAGAATCCGGTTCATCGAGGGAGCCATAACAGCCGCCATTATCGAGAGTGAACCATCTTTTCTGACGATAACCATCGACCCTCTCAAAACCCCGGACCAACGCTCCATCAACTGGTGGACATATCTGCATTCACTACCCAGCTTCACCTAACAAGAAAATTATTTTATTTTCCAGCTTCTTTTATTTTCCAGGCACGAGGCCGTGCCTACGATATTGGGAAGGGAAGCGAAATATCGAAAAATAAGCAGACATCCACACACCAACAAATGCAGATGTCAGGAAACACACAAGGAGATACTTCCTTACAACAGCAAGACAAAGAAGACAGAGCGGTTCAACAAGGAAGGAGAACAAGACAGCAAAATGGCGACCACCGACGAGGACAGGAAAATGAAGGACATCAGAGAAAATGTACCAGCCCATGGGAAACGAAAGGAAAACAAAGAAAAAGAGAACAAGCCCTACAACTTAAGATTAATCACTTGTTCCATGTTCCAAAAGTACCTCACCATAATCAACGACCCATTGAACAAGAAAAGAAGAGGAACCAGAAGACGGGAAAACAAGAAGAAACGTCTACCACGGAATATACACATAAGGAAATCGCACGTGTACTAACAGACAGCAAAATGGCGATCAATCCGGAAGACAGCAAAATGGCGGACAACGAAGAAAGTGTACCGAGTTGTGGGAGACAAAAACAAAACAAACAGAAATAAAACATAAAGAAACCAGAAATACCACGATCTTCAACATGCTCCGTATTCCACAAATTCCATCCCAGAATCAACCAACAACAAAGCAAGAGAGAAAGAGAAGTACAAAGACAGGAGAAAAGGAGGAAATAATCACCAGGAAACACACGCACAAGGAAACAACACGTGTACCAAGCATCCGTCGAATGAACAAGGAAGATAATACTACACCAGTACTAGCCACCAGCAGACAAACCCGAATTGCCACTATTAGCACCTGGGAAGAATATTAAATTATCATACTGTTCATCACCAACACAGAAAAGGAAGCTAGTGTTCAGCCAGGGTGAAAATGACTCCTACACTCATCAAAGGAGTAAACATTTATGCCCTTCTGACCCACAAGGGTCAAAATCCTTGCATACCAGTTTCTAGAGGGTCCTCGCTAATCCCCCAGATTCACCCCGACCGCACTTGTGATCTTTATGCTCCCATACATCCATCCCTGTACATATCAGACTAAGTCGTCACTATGCTGTAAGAAACTGATCAGAGTAAGCAATTTCAGGGCTTAGTAAGCAGTGGCATTTCCAACTTACCAAGTCCTAAGATTACCCTCCCATTCAGCATGTAAGACCGATTCAGACCATTCAGACCGAAGGCATTCCTAGTCCCACTAGTCTGAGGAGTTCTTTTCTCTATTGAGGGATCATTATTTGTAGTTAGCATTTCCATCACTAATATTGAGTCTTTAATAGGCTGCACCATTAATAATAGAAGGCTGAAGTACGAGGGCATTTCCCACACTTCGAATCTCTATTATTAAAACTGCACTAAAGTAAGACTAACAAGTGGAAGTTGGCATTTCCAAAATCACTTGTGTGGTTAAGGGCCCTGCGAGATACCGTAACTGGCACTCTGCAAGAAGACTTCCTTTGTGTATATGTCTGTAACATTCCATTGGACTTCTACAACTAAAAGGTTTAAACACTGTCTCGTGTTCTTTGAACCTCTTACAAAGATCAGAGGCAGTCGAGAAGACAAGGCTATAGCCATATTGTCTTCTCGCGTTAGCCCGATATAGTGCCAGCTCGTCATAACTGGGGCACTATATTTAAGATCCAAAATCAATAGTACCTGAACGGAACTTCGTCCAAGATTAATATAAAGGTCAGGATAGTCGAGTATCCCTAAACTTCCAGCTATATATACTTGTGTCAGTCCGATGAGGTGCCCAAATATTTATAAACTTACGGAGCTGCATTTAAGACCCGACGTTCATTAATCCATCTGTAATTACTACTTCATAAGACAGGCCAACCTGGACAGCCCAACAGAGACTCAGAAGATGATAAGCTGCCCCCCTTGAAAACTCATTTATTCCAAGTGCCTACTACTGGAATTATATATATGAAAACTGAAGAAGATTTCGATACAAGTGACAAGAGATAATAAATTATAGTTCCCCAAATCGACTCTATTGAAATCCTCACCAGTGCGCAAAGGTGATATTAAAGTTAGAGTCCTATATTGACTCTGTTAAAATTCCTTATGTGTGTGTGAAGTTAGAGTTCCAAAACTTAACTCTGTATAACTCCTCACTAGTGCGCCGAGTGACCATAATAAATTAGAGTCCTATATTGGCTCTGTTAAAATTACAATTGCATATCCAAAGTTAGAGTCCTACGATTGACTCTAATTCCATTCTCACCAGTGCGCAAGGTGATAGTAAAATAGTTGGAGTCCGGTATATCGACTCAGAATATATCTCGTCACTTTTAATATTAATATGTATAAAAAGTAAAGTATTAACTCCTTACAAAATAGTGTTTAACGCTTCAGTATCTTCATGAATATATGAGTGTGGTGTACTTAAAGTGGCATATTAATTAATTAGTATATGCCTGAGTCCTGCCTAGATCCTCGATCGTACTCGAATAGTAATCTTTATGTTTTGTATTACCTATCTACTTTATAACCATAACATTTCTGATATAAGTGTGCTTAGAGCGAAAGATTTAATAAACTGTTCTTAAAATACCATCTGTGTTATATACAGTATACTGTATATATAGTACTCTATTGTTTATTTGCATGGACTGTATGAATTCTGAAATCTCCAGTCTTGAAAGAATTCACCTCAACCGATATCTGATATAAAAATCACGCTATTACACATATACTGTATATATAATATATATATATTTATATATATATTTATATATATATATATATATATATATATACCTGTATATATATATATATATATATATATACATATATATATATATATATATATATATATATATATATATATATATATATATATATATAGACATATATATATAGATATATATATATATATATATATTTATATATATATATATATATATATATATATATATATATATATATATATATGTTGGTAAAGCCAGGTAATAAATTTTCTTTAATACATACGAGGTTGAAAGAAATGGCAATTTCTGCGTTGGAAATTTTATTATTCAAAGTTTCCAGGTCTCTGATGAGTTTTCGCTGGGTGGCAGGAAGTAGATGAAGGAGATGATCAAAATTCATGGTGGTACAGGGTTACATTAAAGTACATGAAGATACAGGATATACGACGCGTTTCACTGGACAACCAGCATTATCAAGTAAGGAAGGAATGATATAAAAGGTAAACAGGAAGGGTATATATAGAGGGTGGAGGATCAGAGGAGGCGGAAAACAGGGGGCAAAAGTCTGCTATTGGTGGAAGGGTAAACTAGGAGAGAGAACGGGGGTAACCGCTTCACGCATGCGCACTGGATGCGGGATGGTGGTCGATAGGTGGGGTCGAAGCTGATTGGCTGCGTGTCGAGGGGCGTGGCCTAAGTTGTGTGGCGCCTGCAGAAGACGAAGCTGAAGGAGGTAGCGCGGGGGGCTGCGTCAAGGGCACCGGGGGGCGAGGAGGGGTGTTAGGTCTTGTAGGGTAGTGCCTTTTGGCAGAAGGAAGGATCTGAAGGTCCAGAGTTTGGTTGTTGATGTTGGGATGTAAGGCTTGGATATATAAAGCTTCGAGTATAGGTAATCTCCTTGGGTCACTTTCTTTATCGAGTATGGTGGTATGTTTCTCTAACTCGTTGTGTGTGAGGTGAGGGTGGTTAGGGGTGAGATAGTGGTATTTGATGGCTCCAGCCTGAAGGTGAAGAGTTAACCGACGTGAAAGACGAGTCTGCGTCATACCAATATAGGAATGAGGTCCACAGTCCTCATAATTACAGGTATGTTGGTAAATGACGTGATCGTCGGTCATCGGGCTCTTTATCTTGGTGGAGGCTGGTTTGTTGCGGAGAACGAGGTTGGAGGTCTTGGGGGATTTGTAATAAATTATTAATTTGATTTTGTTTTCCGGGTTGGTTGGGTGGACATGCTTGGAGATTATTTCTTTTAAGACGAACTACAGGAACTCCAGCGTCGCTTCATGACCTCCTCCGGACTTAACTTCACCTTTGAAAAATCTAACAATGGACAACTCCCCTTCCTCGACATCCTCGTAGCTCTGAACGACCATGGGTTCAAAACCACCGTCTACATTAAACCAACTAACACAGGACAATGCCTCAACGGTGATAGTGAATGCCCCCGCCGTTATCTTCTATCATCCATCTCCGCCTATGTTAGGAGAGCCCTCACGCACTGCTCTACCTGGGCCGACACCCACCAGGAACTAGAAAGACTATCCCAAGTTTTAGTAAATAACGGATACTCCAACTCCGACATCTCCAGCACCATCAACCACCATCTTGAAAAATGGTACACCCAAAGCCCTCCCAACATTGACCCCCCCAATGAAATTAAGATCTTCTACCGCAATTACATGTCCTCTGAACACAAAAATGACGAGGCCGTCTTAAAAGAAATAATCTCCAAGCATGTCCACCCAACCAACCCGGAAAACAAAATCAAATTAATAATTTATTACAAATCCCCCAAGACCTCCAACCTCGTTCTCCGCAAACAAACCAGCCTCCACCAAGATAAAGAGCCCGATGACCGACGATCACGTCATTTACCAACATACCTGTAATTATGAGGACTGTGGACCTCATTCCTATATTGGTATGACGCAGACTCGTCTTTCACATCGGTTAACTCTTCACCTTCAGGCTGGAGCCATCAAAGACCACTATCTCACCCCTAACCACCCTCACCTCACACGCAACGAGTTAGAGAAACATACCACCATACTCGATAAAGAAAGTGACCCAAGGAGATTACCTATACTCGACGCTTTATATATCCAAGCCTTACATCCCAACATCAACAACCAAACTCTGGACCTTTAGATCCTTCCTTCTGCCAAAAGGCACTACCCTACAGGACCTAACACCCCTCCTCGCCGCCCGGTGCCCTTGACGCAGCCCCCCGCGCTACCTCCTTCAGCTTCGTCTTCTGCAGGCGCCACACAACTTAGGCCACGCCCCTCGACACGCAGCCAATCAGCTTCGACCCCACCTATCGACCACCATCCCGCATCCAGTGCGCATGCGTGAAGCGGTTACCCCCTTTCTCTCTCCTAGTTTACCCTTCCACCAATAGCAGACTTTTGCCCCCTGTTTTCCGCCTCCTCTGATCCTCCACCCTCTATATATACCCTTCCTGTTTACCTTTTTTTATCATTCCTTCCTTACTTGATAATGCTGGTTGTCCAGTGAAACGCGTCGTATATCCTGTATCTTCATGTACTTTAATGTAACCCTGTACCACCATGAATTTTGCTCATTTCCTTCATCTACTTCCTGCCACCCAGCGAAAACTCATCAGAGACCTGGAAACTTTGAATAATAAAATTTCCAACGCAGAAATTGCCATTTCTTTCAACCTCATATATATATATATATATATATATATATATATATATATATATATATATTACACAAACTTCATATTAATGTTACCTTTGTACTTACATGGAAGATAAAATAATAAATATAATAAATTCAATCCGGGTTGCTTGGGCCTAGCTGTGAAAATGCCTTGTATACATGTGTACTCTCGAAAGTGGGTCCTTCGGCTTGGTATGAAGTGGAATATTTCCTCCAAGTAGGATTTCCCTATCTGCTAGATATAATTAGGAAATGGTTAGCTATACTCCAATACTCCAATACTCCAATATATCACATGGCGTCCCTCAAGGATCCATACTGGGACCATTGCTTTTTCTACACTACATAATGATATTGAAAATTCTAGCAAAGTGTTCAAATGTATTCTATTTGCAGATGATAGTACCCTCTATGTTAGCCACCAATACCTTGACTCCTTGGTAGATATAGTAAACTCTGAACTAAATAATGTAAGGAACTGGATAGTAAGTAGCAAACTAACTTTACATCTTGACAAAACACACAATATAATATTTCACATAAATAAAGCAAT
This sequence comes from Paralithodes platypus, assembly GCA_032716605.1. Classification (NCBI taxonomy): domain Eukaryota; kingdom Metazoa; phylum Arthropoda; class Malacostraca; order Decapoda; family Lithodidae; genus Paralithodes; species Paralithodes platypus. Next base: position 11,860,210 of record CM064515.1, on the reverse strand, counting down.
ACATGAAAACCGACAGCCAATTACAATACGTGCGACAGTTCTAAATGAAGAGGATAAAACAAATGTTTTGGGTGTCATCGTGGATAAAAGACTATCGTAGGGAGATCATACACTATATTTACAAAACAAAATGAACAAACAGTGTGGTATACTTTACTTGACAAGAATTTATCTAAACAGAAGAGCAATGAGGGGAGGTGTGGTGGAGTGGTCTTGCCACTGGCCTGGTAATCCAAAGGTCCCGGGTTCAAATCCCGATGTATCAATGGGAAGATATTATTGGGATGGAATTTGTGCTGTACCTAGTATCAGTGCATTACCACAAGCCCACCGAAACGTCAATAAAATACCCTCATTGTTCCCTGATTGAATAGCACTGTATGAATATTCCCATATTCAAAATATGCTATAGGGGTGCAATGCCTGGTGAGTTATCTGCTCAACAGGTGGCGTTGTGTATGTGTAAGTGTGAGAGTCCGAGTGTAGGTGAGACAGTGAAGCACAGTACGAGGTGGCTTCAGAGATGGGTCGTTTTCGGGCCATGAGTGAGCAACCGTGCCTCATGTGAAGGCAAGATGGCAGGTGTTCGTTGTACTCTACGTGCTTCACATGTCCTCACTCCCTAGACTGAACAAGGACCTCACAGGCTTCACTGTTCATTGTAAAGCGGTGAATGTTAAGGCTCTCAGCCTATGCCCGAGAGGAAGTAAGTGGGAAGATAGAAAAAAAAAAAAAAAAAATGAAACATATTTATTATTCTTTAATATATTATAACTATTTTACTACAATACACTAGGGGGCCTGCTGCAAAAAACAAAACAAGAAAACTAATAGTAACTCAAAAGAAAATAATTCCAACACTTGCATACAAAAATAAGTACGACCACACTAACGAATTATTCTCCGAATTTGGATTGCTTAAGTTTGAAGATATTAATACATACTGCTGTGTTCTTTTTGTGTATAATCCTTGAAAAACCACATCGAAAATTATATGTTTAATATAAGAACAAATGCTAGATATATGAGAAACACCAACCTCTTAGACATACCACTAATGTTAACAACACAATCTCAATCATTTATAAGCTACCATGGAGTCAATAATATAGATTACCATCTTACATAAGAGATAAATCTAATATAGCCGATTTAAAAAAAGCTTCAAATTGTATTTATTATCCAAATACAATAATAATAGCTTGCTTAAATTTTTTTTTTTTTTGCATGAAAACAGGTCTATTTATCTAGTATAATTTGTCAAATACCCATATATGTAATATTGCATACCATTGTTTTATAGCCACAAACTGTCAATTTGGGCATTATAAACATCATTGATATTATATTTTAAGTATGTACAGTAGCCCAACTAAGTTTTTCAACAAAATAATAGGTACGTGGCTTCTGTCTAGTTTGCACTCCCGTAAGCCCGTGTGGTCGTGTCTAGCAGAGACCGTGCAGGTGTCTAGCCAGGCGCCATCACCTGTGCTACCACAGCCAGGGCACACACACACAGTACTCGCACACGCTGGGTGCTACGTATGACAATATTGCTATCATTATTGTTTGTATCGTAATAGAAGGTTATCTCTTTCTCTCTCTCTCTCTCTCAGAAGTTAATATCAATCGATGTTCACGCTAAACTCTTTGTAGATTAATTAGCACACACACACACACACCAGAATGGTAAGCGTCACTAATTTATAGATCCAATTTCTATACATAACTTAAAATGAACACAATAAGTTGCATGTATTGTTATTTTATAATCTAGTATATACTGTTTAGTGATTGTTTTAACCAGGGACCATTGTCAGCGACCTTGGCTCTAATTTTTATCCTTAGCCTCTCTGTAACCCAGAAGTGCTCGAGAAACGGGTACTCAATTTCTACAGCATTTCCTGATCTACTCTATATGTTTTTTTTCTTTTCTTATAATGTTATGCGGTCAGGATTAGCTCCAAGTTCGCTGGCACCGGGTATATGTTTGAGTTATCCTAAATGTTTATATGCATCAATGTAATTGATGTACTCAATAAAATTTAATTTTATACAGCTAAATGACTAAGAGACTTAATTTGTCCGAACGTTTATAGCATCTGAGGTGAAGCCAGTGATCTTGGGGGCTAATAACTGAATAAGTGATTGAGGTTTCCGAATGTTGTATGCAAACTGTTGTATGGATTCTTCCCCTGTCGACTCTTGTTTTGCCTCCTTTGATGTGTCTTGTTGATACTCTCCCTACACCTGTGGGAATAAGGGCTGTTACTGCCTAAATTACAAACGTCAAATTAAGAGGAGTATGCTACTGTCACATTTGTTAAATGCTTAATCATCAATCTTGTAATGGAATTTATCCGTGTTGTCTGCTAGTGTCTCGCTATCTATTTACACTTTATTTCCCAAGCATACGAATCGATAAAACAAAAACAAAAAACCTTCAAATAATTGACATGTCATTAACTTTTCGATACATATCCACATGAATGGTTGCTGATTAAAGAAACAACTCATGGAATAGGGTGAACTATATTACGTGAATTAGACCAAGGCTAATTAGTAAGAAATAAATATTTAATATTAACAGTAGCCTACAGTATACAATCAGGTTGGTGTGTAGTGAAGGTTGGGGTCTTACACTGATGGTCAGTTTTAGTTCCTTAATTGTTCATCTTTTACATTAACGACCTTTATTTATGCCTAACTAAAAAGATTGGTAATTTTTCAAATGACACTAAACATAGGTTGAATTATTGATCCTAACAACGATTCTGCTCTCCAAAAATAATTGGATAGACTACCCGAATGAGCAATACTTGTCAGATGATATTTAATGTAGATAAATACATGCAGTTTATTAACATTGGGAAATCGATAGAATTTCATGATATAAATTTAACAATATTTACTTAAAAGTCATTAATTACGCACCATTTATCTCCCGTTCGAGAAGACTCAATGCTGAATGCATTCTTGTAATGTCTGATTCCATTACCCATCTCCCTTACTCAAGGCTAGCCAGTAACCACATTATATCTCAGAACAAAAATATCTTTTCACCAATCTGAGTGTGACCAAGGCGCAATATCAGTGGTATTCAAAACCGCCAGGGATAACGACCACCGAGGACCGAGGACAGCCATGAATGTAAATGTAGATCCGACCAGAACCAAAAATTCGATGAAAGAACCGTTCTGTGAGTTCTAAAACCGCAACTTTAAAGGTTTTCTATGCAAACGCTCGTAGCATACGCAATAAATTTTCAGATTTAGAGGAACTAGTGTTTACAGAAAATATGATGTGATTGGCATAACAGAATATTGGCTCAATACAGAAGATAGAGACTTTTTTAGCAGAGTATTCACTTCCCGGTTATGTAATATTTGAGAACAGCCGAATAAATAAAAATGGAGGTGGCGTTTTATTTTATATCAAAGAAAGTCTTAACCCACCCTCGTGTCAAAACCTCAAATTGTGAACGTCGACACATCTTTTGTGCTAATAAAGAATAATAAAGGTACAAAAATAATACTTGCGTTAATATACAGACCTCCAGCTCAATCAGTGCAAAATGACCGAGAAATTTACGAACAAATTGCAGATGTAAGTAACTCACAAGATACCGTCATTTTTGGCGACTTTAATTTACCTGTGACCAAGTGGGGCGATACTCTTACATCACACTCCGGACATGACTTGTATATGAACTTGCAAGAGAGTTCGCTTTATCAATTTGTTCGAACGCCGACCCGTGGTAATAACGTTCTTGACATTGTACTTGCAACAAAAGAAGAACTGATAGAGAATTTGAATGTTGGTGATGAATTCAGTAACAGCGACCACCGTACGATAACTTTCACTTTAAAGTTTACTAGTAACGAACCAAATAGTAGCATCGAAAAAGTCCCTAATTTCAAGAAAGCAAACTTCCATAAACTTAGAGCTATGTTTAAAGAAACTGACTGGAGCTTTTTAATTAACAATAACGACCTTAAATACATCTTGGAAGTTATTCGAAACCACTTACCTAAAAGCAGGGCAAGACTGCATATCCATCGAAAATACGGCGTCCAGGGCATAATAATAAGCCCAAATGGTGGAATAAAGATATTTCAAACTGCCTGCTTGCTAAAACATTTGCTAATGATAGATTAAAATCCTCACAAAATGACGAAGAACGGGTGAAATTTGTAAAGCTACGACGCAAAGCCAAAATGTTAATTAAGCAGAGTAAAAAGACCTTAGAGTTACATATTGCGAATGAAAGTAAAACAAACCCGAAAGAATTCTATAGTTATATCAGAAAGAAAAACGTAGTTACTTCAACTGTTGGACCGTTAGTCGATGAAAATGGAGAATACACCAAAGCCGAAGTACAAATGACAATGCCCTCAATACCTTCTTTGCATCAGTTTTTACAACAGAGACCTCAGTGATATCCTACAACATCGCCGATTCAGATTGATAATTCAGATGTTCTAAGCAATATCACCGTTACAGAGAGAGAAGTATTGAATTGTTTAGATAAAATCAAGGTAAATAAAACGCCAGGACCTGATACAATCTCGCCTAGAGTTCTAAAGGAAGCTAAGGATGAGCTCTCCAAACCACTGACATTACTATTCAATAAATCCTTGCAGTCTGGAACTATGCCTGATCAGTGGAAGCTAGCCAACGTAACACCGATATTCAAAAAAGGCAGCAAATCCCTACCCAGTAACTATCGTCCAATTAGCTTAACCTCAGTTGTTTGTAAAATGCTAGAAACGGTCATACGAGACAGACTCGTAAATCACTTAGAGCGAAGTAACATACTTAAAGATACTCAACACGGCTTCGTAAAAACGTTCCTGGTTTACAAACCTCTTTGTCTTCTTTCACAATATCCTCAACCTCTACGGTGAGAGTAAAACTGTAGATATTATATAACTTGATTTTTCAAAAGGCCTTTGACAAAGTCCCCCACAAACGTTTGCTGCTAAAACTAAAAGCGCATGGAATACAAGATGGTGTGTTGAAATGGTTAGAAAATGGGCTCAGCAACAGAAAGCAAAGGGTAGTCATAAACGGTAAGGCATCTAAATGGACCAACGTAAGTAGCGGGGTACCCCAGGGATCGGTACTAGGACCAATTCTCTTTCTAATTTACATCAACGACATAGATGAGGGTCTCACCTGTACAATCTCAAAATTTGCTGACGATACAAAACTTGCAAATAGCGTACTCTCAAAAGAACAAGTTGACGATATGCAACACAATCTAGATAAATTGTCATGTTGGGCCCAAATTTGGCAAATGAGTTTCAATGCGGATAAATGTAAAGTACTACATGTCGGATACCTAAATGAGAAAGCAAACTATTCGATGAATGGCACTCAACTTAAGAATGTAAACAGAGAAACCGATCTGGGAGTAACAATATCGAGTAACCTAAAACCGAGTCAACAATGTTCAGAAGTTGTTAAGAAGGCAAACAAAATAATGGCTTTATAGGCAGGTCATTGAGCATAAATCCAAAGAAGTTATCCTAACCCTTTACAATTCCTTAGTCCGCCCTCTTCTGGAATACTGCGTTCAATCCTGGTGCCCTTATTACCAAAAGATATAAACAAGCTAGAACGAGTTCAACGTAGAGTTACCAAAATGATACCTAGCCTAAAGAACAAACCATACGAAGAGCGTCTTAGAGAATTAAATCTATTTCCTTTAACCCAGCGCAGATTAAGAGGTGACTTAATTCAAGTGTTCAAAATCATCAAAGGCATCGACAATATGAACTGTAGTAAGTACTTCACTCTCGACCAATCTAATGACACGCGGGGAAACGGTTGCAAAATTATTGGTAAATCTTTTATCTCGCTCGAATCAAAGATTTACATCTACAATCGAGTTGTCAACTTGTGGAATGGGCTTCCCCGAAACGTTATAGACTGCATCACCGTTGATTCATTTAAACTCCGCCTAGACAAATATCTCTCATTAAACCCGCGACTGACTGCGTTTGACTGACTGCGTTTGTAAATGAATAACTTTATTTTATCTCTCTCTCATTTACTAACCCATCTGTCCTTTACTATCTCCCATATCCTGCCACGGAGATTAGTTCCAGGGCAGTAATTCCCTTCCAATGTCCCCTTACCCACTCTAAACCACTGTTTGGACACTTGATCCTCAGTGTTTTGGAGGACAGCAAACCAAGAAGGGTCACTAAATCTGTTGTTGCTTGATTTCCTTTGTACTTCCTTTGTATCTAGATGGCTAAATAACATGGAAACAAGTGACTCAATTATTACAAAAGATTTGGAAGTCATCGTCAGTTGTGATCTGAAGAAAAACAACAACAACAACATTGCAACATCGTTTGAAATCAGAGTTTTTAGATAGATATCTAGAAGCTTGAATAACAACAAACGTAACTTTAAAATGTCACCTGTCCTTAGTAAGGCTTCACATGGATTATGTTTTTAATTTTGCTGTCCAATGTCCATAGATTGATTGGAAGTGACGGTACAAAGACAAATTAAAAACAATCCAGAATAATAGAACAGGTAACAGAAGTAAAATATTATTGAGGTAGTGAATATAATAAAATACATGATAATTATGGTCAATACAAAGAAAGCGGACTTGATAACACATTAGGCTTGCACATATTAGAGGTGTAGAGAAAGAGAGGATAATGATACAGATGCTTAAGTTGTAAGTGATCCACAAAGACGATGTGGAAAACGGACTGCGCTCCGTGATAAGAATGCAACAGTTTGGTAGGTATGGAAATAGGCTACCGAGTGCTACAGTGTATCAATAACAATAAACAATCTTAGCAACATAATTAGTTAGGCACATGGCTGTGATGTGCTGATTGTCAATGGGATCCGCCGTGA
>CM064515.1:11738395-11853222 GCA_032716605.1 Paralithodes platypus | reverse complement strand
CCCGGAAAACAAAATCAAATTTAATAATTTTATTACAAATGCCCCCCAAGACCCTCCAACCTCGTTCTCCGCAACAAACCAGCCTCCACCAAGATAAAGAGCCCGATGACCGACGAGTCACGTCATTTACCAACATACCTGTAATTAATGAGGGATGTGGACCTCATTCCTATATTGGTTATGACGCAGACTCGTCTTTTCACATCGGTTAACGTCTTCACCTGTCAGGCTGGAGCCAATCAAAGGACCAACTAATCGTCACCCCTAACCACCCTCACCTCACACGCAAACGAGTTAGGAGAAAACATACCCACCCTACTCGAATTTAAAGAAAGTGACCCAAGGAAGTTACCTATACGTCGACGCTTTTATATATCCAAGCCTTTTACAATCCCCAACATCAACAACCAAACTCTGGACGTTCAGATCCTTCCTTTCTGCCAAAAAGCACTACCCTACAGGACCTAACACCCCTCCTCGCCGCCCCCGGTGCCCTTGACGCAGCCCCCCGCGCTCACCTCCTTCAGCTTCGTCCTTCCTGCAGGCGCCACACAACTTCGAGGCCACGCCCCTCGACACGCAAGCCAATCAGCTTCGACCCCACCTACTGACCACGCATCCCGCATCCAGTGCGCATGCGTGAAGCGGTTACCCCCTTTCTCTCTCTAGTTTACCCCTTCCACCAATAGCAGAACCATATTGCCCTGTTTCCGTGTTTTCCCCGCCTCCTCTGATACCGTCCACCCTCTATATATACCCCTTTCCTGTTTCCTTTTTTTATCATTCCTTCTCTTACCTTGATAATGCTGTGTTGTCCAGTGTTGAAAACGCGTCGTATATCCTGTATCTTCAATGTACGGTGTAATGTAACCCTGGTACCACCATGAATTTTGCTCATTTTCCTTCATCTACTTCCTTGCCACCCAGCGAAAAAACTCATCAGAGGGACCTGGAAACTTTGAATAATAAAATTTCCAACGCAGAAATTGCCATTCCTTTCAACCCCCTTTTTTTTTTCATCTATTTATAATATAAGAATAACTATAACTATATTATATAATATTATATATATAATATATATGTATATATATATAAACGTCACACAAACTTCATAGAATGTTACCTTTTGTACTTACATGGAAGATAAATTAAATATAATAAACTTCATCCGGGTTGCTTGTGGCCTAGCTGTGAAAATTGGCCTTGTATACATGTGTTACTCTCGAAAGTGGGTCCTTCCGGGCTTGGTATGAAGGTGGAAATATTGCCTCCAAGTAGGATTTCCCTATCTGCTTCGAGCTTCATAATAGCGAAATGGTTAGCTATAGCTCCAATACTCCAATACTCCAATATATTCCATGGCGTCCCCTCAAGGATCCATACGTGGGACCATTGCTTTTTCTACCCTACATAATGAAAATTCTAGCAAAGTGTTCAAATGTATTCTATTTGCAGATGATAGTACCCTCTATGTTAGCCACCAATACCTTGACTCCTTGGTAGATATAGTAAACTCGAACTAAATAATGTAGGAACTGGATAGTAAGTAGCAAACTAACTTTACATCTTGACAAAACACACAATATATTTCACATAAATAAAGCAATACATGAAAACCGACAGCCAATTACAATACGTGCGACAGTTCTAAATGAAGAGGATAAAACAAATGTTTTGGGTGTCATCGTGGATAAAAGACTATCGTAGGGAGATCATACACTATATTTACAAAACAAAATTCAGTGTGGTATACTTTACTTGACAAGAATTTATCTAAACAGAAGAGCAATGAGGGGAGGTGTGGTGGAGTGGTCTTGCCACTTTCCTGCTCATCCAAACGTCCCCTGTTCAAATCCCGATGTATCAATGGGAAGATATTATTTGGGGTGGAATTTGCTGTACCTAGTATCAGTGCATTACCACAAGCCCACCGAAACGTCAATAAATACCCTCATTGTTCCCTGATTGAATAGCACTGTATGAATATTCCCATATTCAAAATATGCTATAGGGGTGCAATGCCTGGTGAGTTATCTGCTCAACAGGTGGCGTTGTGTATGTGTAAGTGTGAGAGTCCGAGTGTAGTGGGTGAGACAGTGAAGCACAGGAACGAGGTGGCTTCAGAGATGGGGTCGTTTCGGGCCATGAGTGAGCACCGTGCCTCATGTGAAGGCAAGATGGCAGGTGTTCGTTGTACTCTACGTGCTTCACATGTCTCACTCCCTAGACTTGAACAAGACCTCACAGGCTTCACTGTTCATTGTAAAGCGGTGAATGTTAAGGCTCTCAGCCTATGCCCGAGAGGAAGTAAGTTGGAATATAGAAAAAAAAAAAAAAAAAATGAAACATATTTATTATTCTTTAATATATTATAACATATTTTACTGCAATACAATATGGGGGCCTGCTGCAAAAAACAAAACAAGAAAACTAATAGTAACTCAAAAGAAAATAATTCCAACACTTGCATACAAAAATAAGTACGACCACACTAACGAATTATTCTCCGAATTTGGATTGCTTAAGTTTGAAGATATTAATACATACTGCTGTGTTCTTTTTGTGTATAATCCTTGAAAAACCACATCGAAAATTATATGTTTAATATAAGAACAAATGCTAGATATATGAGAAACACCAACCTCTTAGACATACCACTAATGTTAACAACACAATCTCAATCATTTATAAGCTACCATGGAGTCAAGATATGGAATAGATTACCATCTTACATAAGAGATAAATCTAATATAGCCGATTTAAAAAAATGCTTCAAATTGTATTTATTATCCAAATACAATAACTAATAGCTTGCTTAAATTTTTTTTTTTTTTTGCATGAAAACAGGTCTATTTATATAGTATATATTTTGTCAAAATACCCATATATGTAATATGTGCATACCATTGTTTTATAGCCACAAACTGTCAATTTGGGCATTATTAACATCATTGATATTATATTTTAAGTATGTACAGTAGCCCAACTAAGTTTTTCAACAAAATAATAGGTACGTGGCTTCTGTCTAGTTTGCACTCCCGTCCCAAGCCCGTGTGGTCGTGTCTAGCAGAGACCGTGCAGGTGTCTAGCCAGGCGCCATCACCTGTGCTACCACAGCCAGGGCACACACACACAGTACTCGCACACGCTGGGTGCTACGTATGACAATATTGCTATCATTATTTGTTTGTATCGTAATAGAAGGTTATCTCTTTCTCTCTCTCTCTCTCTCAGAAGTTAATATCAATCGATGTTCACGCTAAACTCTTTGTAGATTAATTAGCACACACACACACACACCAGAATGGTAAGCGTCACTAATTTATAGATCCAATTTCTATACATAACTTAAAATGAACACAATAAGTTGCATGTATTGTTATTTTATAATCTAGTATATACTGTTTAGTGATTGTTTTAACCAGGGACCATTGTCAGCGACCTTGGCTCTAATTTTTATCCTTAGCCTCTCTGTAACCCAGAAAGTGCTCGAGAAACGGGTACTCAATTTCTACAGCCATTTCCTGATCTACTCATATATTGTTTTTTTCTTTTCTTTATAAGATGTTATGCGGTCAGGATTAGCTCCAAGTTCGCTGGCACCGGGTATAGATGTTATGAGTTATCCTAAATGTTTATATGCATCAACTGTAATTGATGTTACTCAATAAAATTTAATTTTATAAAGCTAAATGACTAAGAGACTTAATTTGTCCGGACGTTTATAGCATCTGAGGTGAAGCCAGTGATCTTGGGGGCTAATAAGTGATTGAGGTTTCCGAATGTTTGTGTGCGAACTGTCGTATGGATTCTTCCCCTGTCGACTCTTGTTTTGCCTCCTTTCATGTGTTTCTTGTTGATACTCCCTACACCTTGTGGGAATAAGGGCTGGTTACTGACTAAATTACAAACGTCAAATTAAGAGGAGTATGCTACTGTCACATTTGTTAAATGCTTAATCATCAATCTTGTAATGGAATTTATCCGTGTTGTCTGCTAGTGTCTCGCTATCTATTAACCTTTATTTTCCCAAGCATACGAATCGATAAACAAAAAACAAAAATACCTTCAAATATATTGACATGTCATTAAACTTTTCGATACATATCCACATGAATGGTTGCTGATTAAAGAAACAACTCATGGAATAGGGTGAACTATATTACGTGAATTAGACCAAGGCTAATTAGTAAGAAATAAATATTTAATATTAACAGTAGCCTACAGTATACAATCAGGTTGGTGTGTAGTGAAGGTTGGGGTCTTACACTGATGGTCAGTTTTAGTTCCTTAATTGTTCATCTTTTACATTAACGACCTTTATTTATGCCTAACTAAAAAGATTGGTAATTTTTCAAATGACACTAAACATAGGTTGAATTATTGATCCTAACAACGATTCATGCTCTCCAAAAATAATTGGATAGACTACCCGAATGAGCAATACCTTGTCAGATGATATTTAATGTAGATAAATACATGCAGTTTATTAAACATTGGGAAATCGATAGAAATTTCATGATATAAATTTAACAATATTTACTTAAAGTCATTAATTACGCACCATTTATCTCCCGTTCGAGAAGACTCAATAGCTGAATGCATTCTTGTAATGTCTGATTCCATTACCCATCTCCCTTACTCAAGGCTAGCCAGTAACCACCAGTTATATCTCAGAACAAAAATATCTTTTCACCAATCTGAGTGGTGACCAAGGCGCAATATCAGTGGTATTCAAAACCGCCAGGGATAACGACCACCGAGGACCGAGGACAGCCATGAATGTAAATGTAGATCCGACCAGAACCAAAAATTCGATGAAAGAACGTTCTGAGAGTTCTAAAACCGCAACTTTAAAGGTTTTCTATGCAAACGCTCGTAGCATACGCAATAAATTTTCAGATTTAGAGGAACTAGTGTTTACAGAAAATTATGATGTGATTGGCATAACAGAATCTTGGCTCAATACAGAAGATAGAGACTTTTTAGCAGAGTATTCACTTCCCGGTTATGTAATATTTGAGAACAGCCGAATAATTAAAAATGGAGGTGGCGTTTTATTTTATATCAAAGAAAGTCTTAACCCGACCCTCGTGTCAAAACCTCAAATTGTGAACGTCGACACATCTTTTGTGCTAATAAAGAATAATAAAGGTACAAAAATAATACTTGCGTTAATATACAGACCTCCAGCTCAATCAGTGCAAACTGACCGAGAAATTTACGAACAAATTGCAGATGTAAGTAACTCACAAGATACCGTCATTTTTGGCGACTTTAATTTACCTGTGACCAAGTGGGGCGATACTCTTACATCACACTCCGGACATGACTTGTATATGAACTTGCAAGAGAGTTCGCTTTATCAATTTGTTCGAACGCCGACCCGTGGTAATAACGTTCTTGACATTGTACTTGCAACAAAAGAAGAACTGATAGAGAATTTGAATGTTGGTGATGAATTCAGTAACAGCGACCACCGTACGATAACTTTCACTTTAAAGTTTACTAGTAACGAACCAAATAGTAGCATCGAAAAAGTCCCTAATTTCAAGAAAGCAAACTTCCATAAACTTAGAGCTATGTTTAAAGAAACTGACTGGAGCTTTTTAATTAACAATAACGACATAAATACATCTTGGAAGTTATTCGAAACCACTTACCTAAAAGCAGTGCAAGACTGCATATCATCGAAAATACGGCGTCCAGGGCATAATAATAAGCCCAAATGGTGGAATAAAGATATTTCAAACTGCCTGCTTGCTAAAACATTTGCTAATGATAGATTAAAATCCTCACAAAATGACGAAGAACGGGTGAAATTTGTAAAGCTACGACGCAAAGCCAAAAAGTTAATTAAGCAGAGTAAAAAGACCTTAGAGTTACATATTGCGAATGAAAGTAAAACAAACCCGAAAGAATTCTATAGTTATATCAGAAAGAAAAAAGTAGTTACTTCAACTGTTGGACCGTTAGTCGATGAAAATGGAGAATACACCAAAGACGAAGTACAAATGAGCAATGCCCTCAATACCTTCTTTGCATCAGTTTTTACAACAGAAGACCTCAGTGATATCCCTACACCATCGCCGATTCAGATTGATAATTCAGATGTTCTAAGCAATATCACCGTTACAGAGAGAGAAGTATTGAATTGTTTAGATAAACTCAAGGTAAATAAAACGCCAGGACCTGATACAATCTCGCCTAGAGTTCTAAAGGAAGCTAAGGATGAGCTCTCCAAACCACTGACATTACTATTCAATAAATCCTTGCAGTCTGGAACTATGCCTGATCAGTGGAAGCTAGCCAACGTAACACCGATATTCAAAAAGGCAGCAAATCCCTACCCAGTAACTATCGTCCAATTAGCTTAACCTCAGTTGTTTGTAAAATGCTAGAAACGGTCATACGAGACAGACTCGTAAATCACTTAGAGGAAAGTAACATACTTAAAGATACTCAACACGGCTTTCGTAAAAAAAACTTCCTGTTTAACAAACCTCTTAGACTTCTTCCACAATATCCTCAACCTCTACGATGAGAGTAAAGCTGTAGATATTATATACCTTGATTTTCAAAAGGCCTTTGACAAAGTTCCCCACAAACGTTTGCTGCTAAAACTAAAAGCGCATGGAATACAAGATGGTGTGTTGAAATGGATAGAAAATTGGCTCAGCAACAGAAAGCAAAGGGTAGTCATAAACGGTAAGGCATCTAAATGGACCAACGTAAGTAGCGGGGTACCCCAGGGATCGGTACTAGGACCAATTCTCTTTCTAATTTACATCAACGACATAGATGAGGGTCTCACCTGTACAATCTCAAAATTTGCTGACGATACAAAATTGCAAATAGCGTACTCTCAAAAGAACAAGTTGACGATATGCAACACAATCTAGATAAATTGTCATGTTGGGCCCAAATTTGGCAAATGAGTTTCAATGCGGATAAATGTAAAGTACTACATGTCGGATACCTAAATGAGAAAGCAAACTATTCGATGAATGGCACTCAACTTAAGAATGTAAACAGAGAAACCGATCTGGGAGTAACAATATCGAGTAACCTAAAACCGAGTCAACAATGTTCAGAAGTTGTTAAGAAGGCAAACAAAATAATTGGCTTTATAGGCAGGTCATTTGAGCATAAATCCAAAGAAGTTATCCTAACCCTTTACAATTCCTTAGTCCGCCCTCTTCTGGAATACTGCGTTCAATCCTGGTGCCCTTATTACCAAAAAGATATAAACAAGCTAGAACGAGTTCAACGTAGAGTTACCAAAATGATACCTAGCCTAAAGAACAAACCATACGAAGAGCGTCTTAGAGAATTAAATCTATTTCCTTTAACCCAGCGCAGATTAAGAGGTGACTTAATTCAAGTGTTCAAAATCATCAAAGGCATCGACAATATGAACTGTAGTAAGTACTTCACTATCGACCAATCTAATTACACGCGGGGAAACGGTTGCAAAATTATTGGTAAATCTTTTATCTCGCACGAATCTAAGAATTTCTTCTTCAATCGAGTTGTCAACTTGTGGAATGGGCTTCCCCGAAACGTTATAGACTGCATCACCGTTGATTCATTTAAACTCCGCCTAGACAAATATCTCTCATTAAACCCGCGACTGACTGCGTTTGTAAATGACTGACTGCGTTTGTAAATGAATAACTTTATTTTATCCCCCCCTCAGTTACTAACCCATCTGTCCTCTACTAACTCCCTAATCCTGCCACGGACATTAGTTCCAGGGCAGTAATTCCCTTTCCAATGTTCCCTTACCCACTCTAAACCACTGTTTGGACACTTGATCCTCAGTGTTTTGGAGGACAAGCAACCTAGAAGGGTCACTAAATCTGTTGTTGCTTGATTTCCTTTGTACTTCCTTTGTATCTAGATGGCTAAATAACATGGAAACAAGTGACTCAATTATTACAAAAGATTTGGAAGTCATCGTCAGTTGTGATCTGAAGAAAAACAACAACAACAACATTGCAACATCGTTTGAAATCAGAGTTTTTAGATAGATATCTAGAAGCTTGAATAACAACAAACGTAACTTTAAAATGTCACCTGTCCTTAGTAAGGCTTCACATGGATTATGTTTTTAATTTTGCTGTCCAATGTCCATAGATTGATTGGAAGTGACGGTACAAAGACAAATTAAAAACAATCCAGAATAATAGAACAGGTAACAGAAGTAAAATATTATTGAGGTAGTGAATATAATAAAATACATGATAATTATGGTCAATACAAAGAAAGCGGACTTGATAAAACATTAGGCTTGCACATATTAGAGGTGTAGAGAAAGAGAGGATAATGATACAGATGCTTAAGTTGTAAGTGATCCACAAAGACGATGTGGAAAACGGACTGCCGCTCCGTGATAAGCATGCAACAGTTTGGTAGGTATGAGAAATAGGCTACCGAGTGCTACAGTAGTATCAATAACAACAACAATCTTAGCAACATAATTAGTTAGGCACATGGCTGTGATGTGCTGATTGTCAATGGGATCCGCCGTGAGTGGGCCAGTCAGTCCTCTGACAAAATCCCCCTTTTATTATTTTGTTTTATGTTTATATTGTGGAATCAGGACGCGTCTTTGGCAGTTTATTCAGAGTAGCATTATACTATTATATTCAGAGTAGCATTATACTATTATATTCAGAGTAGCATTATACTGTTATATTCAGAGTAGCATTATACTATTATATTCAGACTAGCATTATACTATTATATTCAGAGTAGCATTATACTATTATATTCAGAGTAGCATTATACTATTATATTCAGAGTAGCATAATACTATTATATTCAGAGTAGAAAGGGATAATGAAAGTCAAAGGGTAAATATGACATAGTATGTGTCCCTATATTTCCTACAGAACCTCCTTAAGTTGTATAAACCCTCTAATGAAAAGCCCGATTAAACTGCCAAAATGAGTCTTAATCCTAATGGGATTAATTATTATATATTTATTGATTCTCATGATATATAGGTGGTATAGGCTACCGAGTGCTATTGTGGGATCAAGAACGATAGAGAGCTTTGAGATAAAATTAGATAGGCATATGAACGAGATGGGTTGGGCGTGAGGGGGATATGTCAGGTGTGGGCCAATCGGTGCTCTGTAGACTCCCGTTTTCTGACCTATAACCGTTTCGGTGAGGTCAGTCCTAATGGTGTTAGTGAGCTGGACTGTATAAGCCCAGCTTATAAGGCTTTGTAATTAGGCCTTATAATTAGGGTTAGGTGTGAGAGGGATCTACCTTGTTTTCTGCAAACTCCCATTTTCTTATGTTGTTATGTTCTTATGATAAACTGGTATCTATTCACCAATGATAGGTTAGGTAATGTATTAATTATTATAATCGCAAACATGTTATATGCAATCACTAAGGGGGGAGGGAAGTAATAGGGGAAGATCTATCCTATATTGCACAGATAGTGGCGGGCGAGGTGGCTAGGATGAGTTACTAAACGGAACGGGGTTGTTTTATAAGTAAACAACCGATGGTATAGACAGGACATGTTAGTGCGCATATTTTATCAAGTCATACTATTTATTATTATTTGGATAATTTACGTAAGCAGTTAATTAGTAAGTTAGGGGTATTAGTGGATGAGTAAAGAAATTAAGATGTTTTATAATGCTCGGTTGACATGAAATTAGCCAAGAGTGATATGCTGGAGAGTATTACTCTGTATGATAACTATTCTATATATATTATGCACAATATCAACTAGGACTAACTCACATGCCTCCAACAGCTCAGTCTTCGACCCATGCGTGGTTGAGCTGAAAGTGTTCTTGTCTGAGAAAACAATTCTTGGTTGGGAGAGAGGTATCCTAACCAGGATTCGAACCCACCCACTCCAGGAATGTTTAGGAGAGTTGGGCACCGTAACCACTCGGCCATGAGCGGATATAAGGGAAGCAACCTTTGTTCTTATTTAAAGAACCCCCACCAACTCGGCTAAGTGATAAAATTGTAATCATCCTGGTACTATTATGGAACCTCTCTGACATTATCAAAACAACTCTTGCCCAATAGTCAATGCCCTGGTCAACAAATAGTCGAGCGAAATCAAACCTCGTCTGTTTGTGCCTCTTGGTTAGCTTTGGCTTGACAGCTGATGATCTATGTTTATATCCCATCTCCTTCAATCTCTTGCGTATAGTTTCTGTAGAAACTTGAAGATGCAAATGTTGCTTAGCTTCGTCGGCATTGGAGAATGGATAGTTATACATATACAGTATACTGTTTAATTTATTGGTCCTGTTATGACGTTGTTTTTCGTTTAGCTCCACTTCTATGTCGGTCTGTCCGTTGCCTTTCTTCCCACCTCTTATTGTCACCAGTAAACGTTCTTACATCCCACTCTCGCTCATCCCAACCATACTCTAGTCTATTCGCTGTAAGTAGGCGAGATATCATGACCTCTATCCTCTGTAACTCAAAAAGAGCGAGAGCATATTGGCTGTAAGTTTCCACATCTATTCATTGACTGACTCTTCCCAAATGGTAGAAATATTAGCTTGATTACTCTAGTCGTTTTTTAGTTACAGAGGTTAGAGGTCATTATTTCTCGCCTACTTACAGCAAATAGACTATACCACGTTCAGCAACATTAGCAGCCTGATGAGCCATGACTTGCTGAACGGATGACTAGGTGTAATGTGGGCAAGAAAGTATTGGGGATGTTCTAATCACCTCAGTTTCTAATAATTACAGCTTCACGTTTTTATATTTGTTTTTACCGAAAAATATTCGACCTGGGAATATATTGCGTGAAGTGTTAATACATGGTTGGAGTGGCTGTAGATATGCATGTAATAAGTAATCAGCCAATTGCCAGTATCTGCTTTTGAGGGTTTGGTTGACCTGTACGGTAACCCTTCCAGTTAGTAACAGACCGCCAACCCTAAAAAAGACGTCATAAGCGGCTTCTTATTCCAGGGGCCTATTTATACTGCTAGGTCAAGAGAGGCATATTGTGCAAGAAGACTTTCCCAAATGTTTTCTTCCTGCCCGGGACTGGAACCCGTGTCTTTTTGGCTGTGAACCAAGCGCAATAACCAATACGTTACAGACCACTGTGTGTGTGTGTGTGTTTGTGTGTAAGATTCTGTATTATAGAACTTAAATTATATAAACTAAATAATATTTAGTTATAATCCAATATATTTCCATAGTAGACAGAATTTCATCGGAGTTAGATTCTAAAATCATGATACGGTAACGATAATTTTCTATATTCTAATAGTATCTCATAGAAACAGTAAGAACTTTAGCTGTATATTAATACACGTTCTATCATTAATAATATTACCTAATGCAGATTTTGCAAATAAAACAACTTGTATAACACAGCACTGCAAGATGATGCATATTATAACAGTATCTAAAGAGTGTTAATTATATAATAACACAATTATTTACACCTCATTGTCTTATCAAGGAATTCAGTGTAGAATGTGAGTTTACAACACTAAACTTTGCCTTCTGTTTTTTGTGTACTTACTCTAGTTGTACTTACTCTAGTTGTATTGCGGGAGTGAGCATGCTCGTTATTTCCCTCCTCCTATATGTGTAGGTGTTATATGTATCGTTGGAATGGCTGTGGATGTGTGTGTAGTCTGTATTTTTAGCCAATTGGCGACATCGGAAACGAAGGCTTAGGGTGGATCTGTATGGTACCATTCTCACTATAGACGGTACCCTCTCGCCCGAAGGCTTAGGTAGCCATCAGCTTAGGTGAACCATATGATACCCATCTCGCCTTGTACCATTTTTGCCAACCCCAGATGGGACGTCACAACGTCGTCCACTTATTCCCGGTACCTATTTACAGCTAGGTGAACTGAGGCTAACACATGAAAGGAGACAAGCCCAATTTGTCTCCGCCCGGCCGGGATTGAACCCCCGACCCCTCGTGTGTGAGACGAGAGCTCTACCTACTAGGCTACGGGCTGTGTGTGTGTGTGTGTGTGTGTGTGTGTGTGTGTGTGCTAATTAATCTACTGAGTGTAGTGTGAAAATCGGTTGATATTAACTTCTGAGAGAGAGAGAGAGAGAGAGAGAGAGAGAGAGAGAGAGAGAGAGAGAGAGAGACAGAGACAGAGAGAGAGAGAGAGAGAGAGAGAACCTTCTATTACGATACAAACAAATAATGATAGCAATATTGTCATACGTAGCGCCCAGCATGCTAGTACTGTGTGTGTGTGCCCTGGCTGTGGTAGCGCAGGTGATGGCGCTAGGCTAGACACCTGCACGGTCTCTGCTAGACACGACCACGCGGGCTTGGGACTGGAGTGCAAACTAGACAGGTGCCACATACCTAATATTTTGTCGCAAAACTTAGTTGGGCTACTGTACAACCATCATGAATGTAGAAACTCACTTGTGTAATTTAACACAATGTGCCTCTTAAGAGAGGCCCGTGCTCTCAAAATGGCTCAGCCATAATAATCCCATTGGCTTATATCTGTACTTGTGTATCATAACTTATGTATATATTTATTGGCTAAATAAAACAAAATCAATTTCAATTACAAAAAAAAAAAAAAAAAAATCAATTTCAATTCACTTGACCAGTGCATCAGGTTCCAAACTGGTGTTTGTATCGATGCTCATGATTGGCTATATTATCAGTACAAAGGAAATCAACCAACAACAGGTCTAGTGACTCCTCTAGGGGTACCCTAGCTCACTGCCCCAGATGAGTGGCAGAGCTCATTATATATTTATTGCTTATTTTATTGTTCTTTATTTATTCATTAAACTAGATATGTTTAAGTAGTTTTATTGATTATTTATTTACAGTGTATCCGAATCTAAGGAGATATTAAATAACACATGAAACACAATAATAACATATATATAACATTAAGTAAACCCAAGCGATATCAAGAAATGATAAATGCAAGAAGTAAGCGAGAGGTGAAGAATGACTTAAGCGGAGGTGAAGAATGACTTAAGCGCGGTTCTCATTTCTCCGTTTTGGACGAACCTACATCATTGATGACGTAGGTCCGTCCATGTGTGGGCTCCGGCTGGTGGGAACCGAGGCTAGAAGCCTCCGTCACGGCCGGCCCTGACATTCCGATCAGAGTTGAATCTGATTTAACTTTGGATGGACGTCGGAAGACAATTACGTGTATTTATGGTGCCCATGAGATATTATATTGGCATTTACTGGATACCAATGAATAGTACTCACCCTACAACCTATCCATACACACACAACATGTACGTATAGTGCGTATTTATAATGGTTCCATGTCATCTCAACCAGTAGACCATTTCAACCAGCAGCTCTCAACCAGTGCCAAATTAATGCAGACCAACCAAACCAGTGGCAAAATATAGTACTAACCTAACCTAACCTAACCTAACCGTATTGGTTGATTTGGTACTGGTTAAGAGCTACTGGTTGAAATGGTCTACTGGTTGAGTTGACCGGTCACCATTTATAATGTAAACAAGAGAAACACTCGCTCTCTCCGCCACGGACACACAGTTGAGCGATTTCTGAAGTACTGCCAATGTGTTATATAGCCCAGGAGCAAGGCGAAAAGGTAACTCACATTTTTAAATAGTCTCATACTTTCCATTTTGTGAAGCCAGAGTTGTATAGAAAGTGTAATTTGATAGCTGTGCATTTTGTCACAACGACCAATTATGGATATTGTGTAATATTTATTCCGAAATCAACAAATTTAGGCTTGAAGTTCATTGCCTCTTTTGATGCTAGTGCTCGTTAATTTAACTTGGAATTCAGGTTCTTTAAATACTCTCCCATAGTTTGACTCTGTGTACATAGTGCATATCACGATACACTGTGTCAAGCAGTACCACAGAGACGAATACTTTGTAATAATTTACCATCTATACTTAAAGTAAGCCCAACTGGGCGAGCTAAGAGGTAGTGTGGCAATATTGGATTTCACGCACGTGAAGTTTAACTTCTGGGAGAGCACTCACGGTTTTGACATAGGTCCGTCCAAAACGGAGAAATGGGAACCGTGCTTTACTTGGCTCACGCGGCTTAGCCAACCACAGGCAATACTTTACTTATTTCACTTATAAAATAGGCAGTGACGGCATTTCTTCCCTTGCTTGTGTTCACTGTAATTCATATCTACGATTTTTGTGTTCCATGTGGTATTCTATAGCTCATAAGGTAGATTATCACATTATCGTATGAATTAATTAAACTTGTCTTTATTATTCAATATATACTAATTAAACTAAATACGTTTTAGTAATTCTAATGATAATATGATAGGTTATATCCGAACCTTAAGAGCTATAAAATATCACAGGAATACATAAAATCATAGATATATTACAGTAAAGACAGGCAAGGGAAGAAAATTTGCCGTCACTGCGTATTTGAAATGTGTAATACGTAAAGCATGGTCTTTTTTGGTTTCTAAGTGAGTGAGGGAGACAAAAGGCTGAACTGCCTGTGACGAGTACCTCCCCCATAGTTGAAAGAGTGACAGGGCCAAAATTAAGAGGGGAAGATTGATTCTGGGAAAGAGTTCCAGAGCTCAGCAGTTGAATAGAAGAAAGATTGAGTACAACGTTTATCTCTTGGGTTGGAGAGGTGCACAGAGTAGGGCTGAGATTGTGTTGCAAGACGGGTCCTATGTGCTCTATGGAGAGGGGGTGGTAAACACTGAGAGAACTCTGAGGAACACTGATTATTGTAATAGAGGTAGAATAATGAGAGAGATGCAGCATTGCGGCGAAGAGAGAGAAACTGCAGAGAATTGGTGAGTGGACGTGAGTTAATGAGACGGAAAGCTTTCCTTTCTACTTTGTCTAGAAGTGCTGCTGTGTGAGAGGACCCTACCCACACATGTGAACAATACTTAATACATGGACGCACTGTGCCCCTCTACAGAGCAAGAAGCTGCGCAGGGGAAAGAACCCCAGGGGGCGGTTGAGCACACCCAGCTTTTGGGAAGCTGCTTTAGCAAGAGTGGTAATATGATCTTTCTAAGAGAGAGCAGAGAAATAAGAGACACAAAGAATATTAAATTAAGAGAAGAAGAAGGGCCTGTGATTGGCTAAGCCGCATGAGCCGAGTCAGCCAGTCTTCACCTCTTGCTTACTTTCGCTTACATTTCATTATCTCACTTGTGTTTACTTTAATAATAATAATCTTCTGGTTACTTATATAGCGCCCGTATCTCCTCCTTCGAGGATTCACAAGCGCTTGGCTTTCTTTAGTCTACCAGAGACCATTACCCATCCCCCTTGCTAATGGGGACATGGTAACCGCCGGCTGTATCCCAGAAAAAACTGTTCAATCTGAGCGGGGATTGAACGCGAGACCTTCAAGATGGGAATCAGGCACGCTACCAACTGAGCCAGCCAGACGGCTGGCTCACATTTTTTTGTTTCATGTGATATTTAATTGCTCTTTACATTTGGTAGCACTGTAATTTATCAACCATCAATTCGCGGTGACCGTTATATGACGGGAGAGAGAAAATTGGACATCTGTCCAGTCATATGATGGACGTCATTTTGAGGCTATTATGAGCAATGAGAGAGAGACCGGGCATTGCAGGGACGATAGGCGGGCTTCACCCGCTCGCCACGGTCCCGCGGTGTAGACTAAAGTCCTGTATACACCTCCCTCACACCAATAACACACCAATAACACACCAATAACCGCAAAATTGCCAATAAATTACTGATTTTGCCCTTCGGTTGCTCAATCGTTGCAAGATAACCAAAAGTCGTACAAGAATGATGTAGGTGTCATTGGAAAGCGCTATCATCGTCCTTTCACGGATATATAATAGTATTACACTCTGGCTCTTGCTTATGCATGAAAATGAGCATGGAATGATGGTAATTTTCTGAAAATATAGCCGCCTGGTGCTATGGTGATATACACACAACCCCCAGCTCTTTGAGAGTTAAGTATTCAATACAATTACTTAAATGTGTCTAGTTTTAATTAATATAATTATAAGGAACAATAAAGATAATAATAATAATATTATCAACTCTGCCACTCTTCTGGGGCAGTGAGCTAGGGTACTGATAAGATTGCCAATCATGAGTGTCGATGCCAACACAAGTTAGGAACCAGATGCAAGAGTCAAGGGTTGTTGTTAAGGAGTGGCGCCCTTTATAGGGAAGATGTTTTGGACATCTACTTGGCTAAACAAATGAAGCTAGACATGCGCAATCATTCTTGATCCCGTTAAACGTCCTCCATATTACATAAATTACTATGTCAAATAGTACATAATAATATGGAATACTGTATTCATGAATTAACTCTTTATAGAATACTATGTACACACTACACAATATTATCTTAGTTACCCTTTATAATACTATGTACACACTACACAATATAATCTTAGTTACCCTTTATAATACTATGTACACACTACACAATATTATCTTAGTTACCCTTTATAATACTATGTACACACTACACAATATTATCTTAGTTACCCTTTATAATACTATGTACACACTACACAATATTATCTTAGTTACCCTTTATAATACTATGTACACACTACACAATATTATCTTAGTTACCCTTTAATACTATGTACACACTACACAATATTATCTTAGTTACCCTTTATAATACTATGTACACACTACACAATATTATCTTAGTTACCCTTTATAATACTATGTACACACTACACAATATTATCTTAGTTACCCTTTATAATACTATGTACACACTACACAATATTATCTTAGTTACCCTTTATAATACTATGTACACACTACACAATATAATCTTAGTTACCCTTTATAATACTTATTTGATATACATACCCAATTCACTCTTTACATGATACTACGTGTATATACAGAATTTCTTAATCCCATTTTTAACCAATCCCAATTTAAATTAGAAAGGTCTCTATCGTGGACACTCGTAAGTCACAATACAGTATATTACCGGCCACCAAATATTTACAAATTTTACAATTTGGACTTAATAACTGACCTCTGATGTTCTACAAGGAAGACCTAGGCTACCAATTTGATAACTCACTACCTTACATATTCGATGCAGCCTAAATGCTAAATATCATTATATCAAGATATTATCTCAACAAATAACTAGCTTACCCATACTAAGTATCCACTGAGGACTTAAATATAGTTAATGCCGAGACGATGCCAGAGTTAACTCGTCAGCTGCGATAGACCTGCTTCTGATAAGTCCGCCAGTGCAAAAGGTTTAGCTTCAATTCAGATAATATTAATTATATTTACCATAAAAAGCAATATTACTGCAACATATGAGTATATTTTACTTGTATAATGAACATGTGAACATTGAAGAACCAGAAAATGAGTGTAAAGAGCAAATATTTAGTGAAAACAAAATTATTGTGATGAGAGTATAGCGAGTGTATGGGGAGCAGAGCGACACTGATCCTTTTCTCTGAAGGATTCCTCAACACTGAGCTCATTCTTGTGGTTCTCTCGCATTGTATGCCGGAGCTGCCAACCGTGGATGGCTGTCGACCCTCCATGGCCGGAGACAAGATCAACGACCAGTGGAGGACAGCCGGCTGCCGGCCACGGGGAGCAATCTTCGGGAGCCAAACCGTCACACCTATCCCCTGCCCCCTCCCTGGGGGCATGAGTCCTTGGAGTGGCTTCGGTCACGCCGGGCAATTTCCACAATGCTACTTAACACCTAACGAGCGGCCTAGGGGGTAAATAATATGTAGCCACCAGCGGGGTGCTTTTACCCAAAATAGGGCTGTTTATGTGATCATTTTCATGTCTAAATAAGACCCAGAGCGTAAAACAAGTATCTATCCCTGAAAGGGCATAAACAGAGCTTTCCAATGACACCACAACGATCCTTGTATGACCACTAGTTTTCTTGCAACAACCGCGCAACACGAGTGCAAAAACCATGTAATTCGGTACTTTCCCCACACAATTCACTATGTAGCGAGTGTGAGAGGGTGGAGGAGGGTGGGATTCATGTCAGTTGGTCCACCGCGGTGGTCTGGAGCAGTCATACGCTCGCTACTCTCCTGCCACCACTTGTCTCTCTCTCTCTCAGCAACATTACGTGCTGAGAATGCCACACGACTTATGTTGTGAGCCGCCACATAGTCCAAATTTCTTTCACTCGACATATGATGCGCGCCGCCAAAGAAGGGTTAATCATATATTGCATCCATTTTCCCAGTACTGGTACATATTTTGTTGTTGTTTTTAAATGCCATCTTGTGGAAGGAAAATCGCATTTGCTCATTGAAATATTCCAGAAGGATCCCACCAGTCCTTTGGATAAGAATAAAAACTAATATATTTTATAATTAACTATTCTCGTTGGAATCATTCAAGGACTCGATTTTCGATGAACCTAACAAAGGTCGTAGCATGCATGATCCCAGATATTGTTTTGTAAGACTAAACTAAATATACGGTCTTGTGTGATTTATAATGAACTCACATTTTTTTAGAATTATAGCTGTTTGTTCTTGAGTGAATATCTTCAAACAATCAGTTTAAGTTTGGGCTACAAATTAACCCGTACTCTACCGTAGGATACAGTAATAAAAGTCCCCTGCAGTCCCAAGCACTGTGGCCATTTTGGCAAGAGAGAACACCTTTCCACCTCATGAGATGAGGCAAGAATGGCTCTCTCACCCTTCAGTGGGTCTTATATAAGCTGAGAAGTGTTGCCATATCGAGAGAAGTGCTCAAAAGGTTGTGGTAACAGGTACAGGCTTGTACAGGCAGTTACAAGGAAAGTACATTACTGATGGCGATTCGCCGCGCTGGGACTTGGGAGTTAAATATCTATTGACGGCGATTCGACGTCGCTGGTATTGGAGGGGTTAATCTAAGAGTTCTTCATGGCTATTCATAATGGGACGTAACTTGGTTATAGCGTTTGACAACACGCTGGGTTCGAATCCACGGACTGCCACATGTGTTTGTAATATTTCATTAATCGATTTTAGGAGTAGAGTTGGTTGTTGGATAGATCATAATAATTGATATTGGTTCAGGAGTAATTTATCGAGAGGCCTTCCCTAGTGGTTAAGGCCCCATTAATTGCTCTTTCCATTCACATATGCATAGCCTACGTGAGTTGCAGTTGGGATGTGTGTACATGCTTAGATTGATATGCAGGATTCGAAGTTACATAATCAATCGTAGGCAGTGTCCACCATGCTTTAACTGCCTTCGTGGTGTAATGCATAAGGTGTTGATATTCGGTGTGAGCGTCCTGGATTCGAATCCACGGACTGCCACATGTGTTTGTAATATTTCATTAATCGATTTTAGGAGTAGAGTTGGTTGCTGGATAGAACATAATAATTGATATTGGTTCAGGAGTAATTTATCGAGAGGCCTTCCCTAGTGGTTAAGGCCCCATTAATTGCTCTTTCCATTCACATATGCATAGCCTACGTGAGTTGCACTTGGGATGTGTGTACATGCTTAGATTGATATGCAGAATTCGAAGTTACATAATAAATCGTAGGCAGTGTCCACCATTCTTTAACTGCCTTCGTGGTGTAATGCATAAGGTGTTGATATTCGGTGTGAGCGTCCTGGGTTCGAATCCACGGACTGCCACATGTGTTTGTAATATTACATTAATCGATTTTAGGAGCAGAGTTGGTTGTTGGATAGAACATAATAATTAAACTACTTTAGCTCTTACCACACTGGTCGTCTTAACTTCAGGAACTCAGCAACAGGAATGGCTGAAAAATAGCTGATAACTTTTTTGATTGAATATGAAGGAGCAATAACAGTTGAGTCACAGTCTAATCTGATAGTGGGTCAAGTAGTTGGATAGACAAAAGCAACGTACTGTATACTGATAAATACAGAACATTGCTCTAATATACAGGGTGGTGCAGAGTTTGGTCACCGAGTTGATGCAGACGCAGGCTAAGCTGGTAGAAATTGGCAACGCTGCCTCTCCATTAGTTTGTATTACTAAGCAATAAGCTGTGTGGACATTACTAAGCAATAAGCTGTGTGGACATTACTAAGCAATAAGCTGTGTGGACATTACTAAGCAATAAGCTGTGTGGACATTACTAAGCAATAAGCTGTGTGGACATTACTAAGCAATAAGCTGTGTGGACATCATTAAAATATTTTGTTTTTCAAACTATTATTATTATAAACATTGCCTGTATAATACCCCAATAAATGAACAATAGGTAGTAGAGGCTACTGGTCTTTTTAACTCGTAAATTTCGACAGATATGTTTTTGAAACTTCCGCCACTGCTGGACCTTTAACCTGACAAGCGCGAATTAGACCTAGGGGCTAGGGTAGTTATTTGTGCATTTCTAGCCTTGGATTCTGACAGAATTCGTTATATTTACAATATAGAGCATTATTTGTTTTCGGTATGCTTTTATTTTACATATATGATGTATATATGAACCTTCAAGAGTGCTAAAATAAGTGGGAAAAGCATTTGGGTGGTGAAAAACGAAGATATTGGCCACCCGGTCATAATCTCAGGCGAGAGAGAGCCACAGGCAACCCTCCTCTCTCGCTGTCTGTGAGGTAACTGAGACGAGCGGGGCGGTGTGGGCCGGTGTCTGGGTGTTATATAACGATCTTTTCTGCAACCCACTTGTGCTACATTATTGCGGGAGAGAAAAATAACCGATAAATGATGATAAAAAGAGGAAAAATAGGTGATAATTGAGGAGGGGAGGGAGGGGGGAATAAGGTGGGGAAGGAGGGGAGGGGGGTGGGTGAGATTTACATGGATGAGTACTGGAGGGGAATTATCTCACCTAGAGACAAATTCCTTTGTTTTGATAGGCCCTCTTTTTTTTTGGAAGGCTTTTTTTATGGTCTTGCTTCCGTGAGGCCTATCGCGTTCCCTATAGGAAGCCTTCCGTGAGGCCTATCGCGCTTGCCGGGTTAAAGGTCAATTCGGACAACAAAATTTATATTTACTATATAGTGCAATATTACTGCATCATAGGCAAATATATTACTTGTATAATGAAAATGTGAATATTGAAGAACCAGATAATAGGGTAAGAGCAAATATCTTGCGAAAAAACAACAACATATAATTGTGACGGAAGAACGGACAAACGCATACAAGGGAGCACGACATAGGTCTATTTAATCAGACGTGTCTCGAGACACTGGTGAGACTAGCCATCTCTGAGTCGTGCATGTATGAGGGTGGAGGAGGGTAGGCGGAGTGTAGAGGAGGGTAACAGGACGTATCTCTGGCAATAGGGAGGGAGTACGGCAGGAAATTGGAGGGATAAAGTAGAATAAAGAAGGAGGGGGAAGTGGAGGGAGAAAGTGGGCCGCCCACCCACTTTCTCCCTCCACTTCCCCCTCCTCCTTTAGGGGAAGAGGGGTAAAACACATGTAAGGTGAAGACAGGAAGTGGTGGTACTTAGACATGTCACCTAGTCTCATATTGCTTCCATTTCACCAGCACTGGGTAATTTTTTTTGTTTTTTACAGTAAGGAGGTGAATTGACATAAATAGTTCATCTGACATGTACATCACTGACAGTTTAACCTTAGATTCTAACATGAGTCATTAAGAGCTACCAGAGGAGCGCCAGGTGACCAGTGTGTACGTTCCCAACCAATGGAAAATGAAATAAAGCGTAAATTAAAACACTCTTTAATAGTGAGATGCCATGGGAGAAAAATGTCATCACCATTCCCCCCAACCATCGACCAACCACAACCACCACTTCAGTAGCACCAGTGTGCATTGTTAGCATAACTTCTTCATACAACCTAAATCAGCGCCCCCCCAAGATCCAAGAACCACAATAACAGGGGAAGAAGTACCAAAGAAAACGACATCAACAAGGCTAACTACAACAAACCACCAGGCATGAAGAAGGAAAACGACATTTGGAGGGGAGACTGCCCTAGCCGCCCCGACACACACACACATGGACCACAGTAACTCTATGCAAATAGCATATCAACCCCTTCAGTGTGCCCCTGTGTTGTGTAATGACCCAAGGAAAGATAATGTGAAGAAGCAATCTAATGCCCCTCTCCCACTTATGCGAGGACGTAGTCATGTCAATTCGCAACGAATGTGTGCGACGTCTACGATTTTGACCGTTACAAACAAATAACAAATTATACTCGGCGAAGATGTCGCCGATGAATGCGATGCAATCGCCAACATTCTGCGACGTTATCGGCGAAGTGAGCGATGTTTCGCCGATGATCTCTGCGAGGAATGTCACATTTTCAAAAATATCTTGCGACATCATGCGATGGTGAAAGAAAACTCGCCGAATGTTCTGGAACGTCTTCGGCGATTCAAGCGATGGTTCGGCGATTACTTCGGCGAGGTTATCCAAATATTTTTCCTGGCACAAATTCCTGCGATGAACGAACGAATCCTCGGCGATCATCGCCAACGTCATCGCAGATACGTCGCCGAGGTGTGCGAACCTGAGCGAATGTAACGTGAATGTGCTAATTGCACAGTGGTATTAGCATATACTCACGTTACAATCGCGCAAGTAAATATGCCCCGACATCCACCCACAACCCCCCAAACATTTTTGTTGTAAATAAAGACTCGGTCACAGAGAACATTCTGAGTTGAGCAGCCACACCGAGCAGAGCTACTCTTCACCACCACCACATTATAACCTCGACCCTTGGACGTGCCTGTTAAATCTTGAGATGGTGAGGCCTACGCAGCATCTACGCAAGAGTGATTTACGTGTTGAGCTGGCCCTTACCACCCAGCGGAGGAATCTCATTTATTTGGAATGCATATTGGAGCTTGCCAGAAGGGAGAAGAAAGCTGAGAGGGCAAGGAAGGAAGCTGAGAGGAAAAGGAAGGAGGAAGAGGAGAGGAGAAAACAGATGAAGAAGCGAAAATTGTGGACGAGAGAGTGGCTGTTAAGGCGAGGTTGATTTGGGGGTTATGAAAACCTGATGAAAGAAGTTGAAGAAGAGGACCCAGCGGATTTTATAAACTTTATGAGATTGGTCCCCGCACTCTTTCAAGAAATTCTCAACCAAATTCGACCCATCATTGCCAAAAAGTACACACACTTGAGGAAAGCCATAGTACCTGGTTTGTGTTTGGCAGTGAGGTTGCGTTACCTAGCTACAGGTGAGAGCTACAAGAGTCTCAGTTATTTGTTCAGGATAGCGCACAACACCATCTCCAAAATTGTGCCCGACGTCTGTGAGGCTATTGTCAGTGCATACTGTACATGGATGATGTCATTGTTTGTCCTACAACACCAGAAGAGTGGAAGGTTGTTGCAAATAGATTTGCTAGAAAGTGGCAATTTCAACATGCTTTGGGCGCCTTGGATGGCAAACATGTTGCCATCAGAAAACCACCCAAAGGTGCCTCTACCTTCTACAACTATAAAGGTTACCATTCCATTGTGCTGCTTGCCATCGCTGAAGCTGACTACAAATTCCTCTACATCGATGTTGATGCAGAGGGATCAGCGTCAGATGGAGGGTTGTTTCTACGAATCCCTATTCGTTTGCTGTTGGAGAGGGATGACGTTGGTGTTCCTGAACCTGAACCGCTTGAAAACGGCAACGAGGAGATTCCATTCTTCTTCATTGGTGACGACGCATTTCCACTGAGGACTTGGATGATGAAACCATACCCACTGAGAGGCTTGGATGATGAGAAACGCATTTGCAATTACCGCCTATCCAGAGCCCGGATAGTGGTTGAAAATGCGTTTGGTATTATGTCTGCCAGGTAAAAGCCGATTTTTAAAAAGTATATAGATTGTTTTTATGTATATTTATTTATATTTATATATATATATATATATATATATATATATATATATATATATATATATATATATATATATATATAATATCATAATGGGTGAATATTCAAATTACATAAACATAATTTGAATATTCACCCATTATGATATTATACATATGTTGTTGAATAAAATAAGTTATCATAAAACTAATGTTTTCTTATTACGCAAATTACTTGGTCATTACATGGAGTAAAAATTAAACATTCATTACAATATTTTCACATTTTATTTGGTTATATTTTAGGTTTCGGATGGGGTTCGTCCAATCATTTTGTTTTGCCATTCAACACTGCCATTTGGTGAGTTGTAATAGTGTTTGAGCCTCTCACGAAGACTCTTCCCATCATTGGTAGCGGTGTTGCCACGCTGCCTCCCACCACGGTCGAGAAGTTCTGCCGGACGCACCAAGTTTCGGATTTCTCCTGTTGCAATGTTTTCCTCCACGACATGACCCTGCCGATCAGAGGGATTCCTGACGCGAAGGATGTTGTGTAGACAACAGCAGTCCATCACAACGGATTCAACGCGATTTGGATGGAGAGGTATGGTCGTACGGAGACACTGGAACCTGTAATGAGAATGATTAAAACAATTAATTAAGTTAGTCTGTGTAAAAAATAAATTAGTTTTTGAATGAAAACATTATAAGATAATGAAATGGGAAGCTCACTTAGGGCGATCAACCCACACAAGTCAGATCCTTTTCACACCGAACACCAATCCCAAATATTAAAGTGAAGCCAGGAGGTTATTATAAGCCTTTAAAGATGGATAAATGTTATTTACTAGCTATGATAATGTTGGATGAGAAAATTGAACAAAACATAAAAAAAAATCCTCTATCTGGATCATGAAAAATCCTGTCTAAAGTAGAACCAGGTGACTAATTATCCACCCTACCCCTTGGTATAAATGTAGTGTTCTTAATGTTTCTGACCTTGTACATTGCTCCATGCCCGCACGCACACACACACACACACACACACACACACACAGACCTAGGTGTATCCTGCCGCCAGTGTTTGATCTTTAACCCTTAACTATCGGCGCGCAACATAAGTCGAGTATAATAAATCTGGACTATCTGGCGGCGCTCGACATAGGTCGTGTGGCAATTTCAGCAAGTAATGTTGCTGAGAGAGAGAGACAAGTGGTGGCAGGAGAGTAGCGAGCGTATGACTGCTCCAGACCACCGCGGCGAACCTACTGACACGAATCCCACCTCCTCCCTCCCTCTCTCACTCGCTATATACGGAATTGTATGGGGAAAGTGCCTAATTACATGCTTTTTGCACTCGCGTTAAGCGGTTGTTGCAAGAAAACTAGCCATCATAAAAGGATCGTTATGGTGTCATTGGAAAGCTCTGTTTATGCACTTTCAGGGATAGATACTTGTTTTATGCTCTGGGTCTTATTTAGGCATGAAAATTATCACGTAAACAGCCCTATTTTGGCTAAAAACACCCCGCTGGGCGGTACATATAAATAAACCGCCTA
Source organism: Paralithodes platypus (assembly GCA_032716605.1). Lineage (NCBI taxonomy): Eukaryota > Metazoa > Arthropoda > Malacostraca > Decapoda > Lithodidae > Paralithodes > Paralithodes platypus. The sequence continues at coordinate 11,827,870 of CM064515.1, read as the reverse complement.
GCCTGCTAATAAGGTGTTAAATACAACCACCGCCCCTCCAACACCCTGCGGCCCTGGTGTCCAGCCGACACTCACACACACACATACACACAGACCCAGGTGTTTCCTGGCGCCAGTGTTTGAGCAACCACCACCCAACCCACAGCCTGCTGCCATGGCAGTCCAGCCGACACTCACACACACCCACACACACGGACACACACACTCACACACACACTAACCCCCGGGTGGTCCCTTGTGACCTTGTACATTGCTCCATGCCTGCACACAAACACACACACACACACATACATCCATGGTGAGTGTGGCATACGTGACTTTCCACATGGCTATGTCAGTCGCACAAACATACACACACAAACACGCTTTGTATTCTGTATTTTATTAATTTCACCACCACACCAAAGACCCCAATGAAATTAATTACATTATATATGATCCACCGGGATTCGAACCCGGGTTATCACACGGCTTGAATTAACTCCTACATTTCTTTATAAATACAATTTATCATTGTGTACTTCTTCGAGTATTTATTTTCAATTTTTTTTTCATAGGTATAGTAATATATTAATCTATCTATCTATCTATTGCCTGACGCTGAGATCCCCGAAGGTGTGGCCACAAACGAACCGCCCCCATGCACCTCTGTCCCCAGTCAGTTGACGCCCCTCCCCCCAACCAGCACCGTCCTCGTTCATGTACTTCCTCACTCCATCCTTCCACCTCATATTCGGTCTACCTATCCCTCTCTGTCCCTCCACCTCACTCTCGTACACCCTCTTAGTCATTCTCTCGCTTTCCATACGTTCCATATGGCCGAACCATCTCAAGTTGTTCCTTTTCACACTTTCTAGCACATCTACCTCCACACCACACCTCCTTCTTACTTCCTCATTAGTCTGTCTATCCCTCCATGTAACTCCGCACGCACTCCTTAAGTAATTAATTTCCACTGCTCTCACTCTTGGTCTGAGTCTCTCAACCAACGTCCATGCTTCGCTTCCGTAAGTCAGTGTCGGGATTACCACACTGTCATGCAAGGACTTCTTCACTTCCATACTGACCACCCTATTTCTTGTTACTACATTTAGCGTTCCTACAACCCTCTTCCCCTGTTGTACCCTCTCCCGCACTTCTTCATCCATAGTCCCATCTTTACTCAACACACTGCCCAGATACTTAAAAGAGTTGACGATCTCCATAGCCTGACCGTTCAGCTTCACCTCACACTCTGTGACTTCACCCCTTTCGAAGACCATAACCTTGCTCTTCCCCGTATTTACCTTCAAATTCCATTTTTCGCACACTGTTCCAAACTCATTTACCAGACCCTGCAACTCCCATTCATTATCACTCATCAGAACTGTATCATCCGCAAACAGCAGTATAGGTAGCTTCCACTCAATTCCCTCCCTTTTCAGCGATACACCAATATCCACTGCTCTTGATAGTATTTCTTTCATGACTCCATCCATATATACAGTAAACAACCACGGGGACATCACACACCCCTGTTTCAAACCAATGTTCAGGTCAAAGAACTCGCTCTGCTCACTCTCCACACGTACTGCCGCCTTTGCACCCTCATACATGCTCTTCACTGCTTTCAGCAACTTGCCCTCTACTCCATATATTCTTAGTACTTTCCACAAACCTTCTCTATCCACTCTGTCATAGGCCTTCTTCAAGTCCATAAAGGCAACATACACCTTTTGTTTCTTCTCCACAACACAATTGAGGGTAAAAATCTGATCTACACATCCTCTTCCCTTCCTAAAACCTCCCTGCTCATCGCCTTTCCATTTCTCCATTCTCACTCTCACTCTCTCAATCACTACCCTACTGTATACCTTCCCTACTACGCCTAGAAGACATATTCCTCGGTGGTTACCACACACTCCTCTTTCCCCTTTGCCCTTAACCCTCTCCGACATATGACGCAATTTTGAGCCTATTGGGAATACTTTAAAGCCTTTGTTACCATCAGGGGTATTTAGAAACCTTTAGTTTAGTTACTTCAACCTCTGCAGTTGTCTTTGAGTTAGCTGTGGGCAGAAAACTAATTTTGGAGAGGTAATTATAAGAGTGAGAGAACTCTATTTCTTATTGCTAATCTGGCAACCTCTGCATCATAAATGCGTGAAAGGGTTACATAGGGGGATTATTGTGCCAGTCTTCCAGTCATCGGGTGCACTCCCCTTGTCCCATGCTAGTTTGCAGATTTTCCATACCCATTCTATCACTATCTCACCACCATACCTCAACATTTCCCCACACACTCCATCTGTTCCTGGTGCTTTCCCCAACTTCACTCTTTTCATGGCTTCCCACACTTCTGACCTCCTGATCCCCACCTCCTCCTCCACTACTTCTCTTCTTCTCCCTCCCATACCATATCCAGCTATGTTTGCTGGCTCTTCATTCCTTACATTTAGCAACTCACTGAAGTACTCCCTCTATCTTTCGACTCTCTCTTGCTTCTCGGCTAGCATTCTCCCATCTTATCTTTCACACCCTTACTGTTTCCCTTGCTACCTTCCCTAACTTTCTTGACTTCTTTCCAGAACAGTTTCTTACTCTCCCTCCATTTTACACTCAGATTCCTTCCAAATTCCTCATCTACTCTTCACTTACTTTCCTTCACTACTCTCTTCATCACCCTCTTACTCTCCACGTACCTCGCTCGTTTATGTCTCTCGGAATCTTCATTCCCTCTACTACCCAACCACTCTCTATATGCTTTCTTCTTTTCTTCCACAGCTATTCTTACCTCTTCTGTTCACCATGCTGTACCTTTCACTCCCCTCCCTCTTCTCCTCACTCCACACACCTCCTCACATGCTGCACAGATTTCATCCTTAAACACCTTGCTCATCTCCTCCACTTCCTCCATAACTTCCAGGTCGAACCCACCTAGTCGTCTTTCCACTGCTCTCCTGTACTCCTCCCTGACTTCCTCCTCCTGCAACCTCTCCACCCTCCTCACCATTCCACCCTCCTCTCGCCTCCCTCCAGCTCTCCTCACCCACTTCTTTTGTATCCTAACCTTAGCTACCACTACATAATGATCAGACAGACCCCCTCCAATACCCCTATACACCCTAGCATCCATCACAGATTTCTTCATTCGTTCATCCACACATACATAATCAATCAATGACTTTCGTTCCACCACTGTCTTATCCTTCATCGTCAACATCCGTTTCCACGTGTACCTGTGGATCATTCTGTGTCGGAAGAAGGTGTTGGCTATCTACAGCCTCCTCCCAAAACATACGTCCACAAGTGCACTACCATTCCCATTCACCTCTGATGGTACCCCCCACCCTCCCACCACTCCCTCAACTTTCCTATCACCCACCTTACCATTCATATCCCCAATCAGAAATATTCTTTCGTTCTTGTCAAACTTCTCCAGGCACGCCTCCACATTCATCCAGAACTCCTCTTTCTTAGCATCCATCACAGATTTCTTCATTCGTTCATCCACACATACATAATCAATCAATGACTTTCGTTCCACCACTGTCTTATCCTTCATCGTCAACATCAGTTTCCACGTGTACCTGTGGATCATTCTGTGTCGGAAGAAGGTGTTGGCTATCTACAGCCTCCTCCCCAAACATACGTCCACAAGTGCACTACCATTCCCATTCACCTCTGATGGTACCCCCCACCCTCCCACCACTCCCTCAACTTTCCTATCACCCACCTTACCATTCATATCCCCAATCAGAAATATTCTTTCGTTCCTGTCAAACTTCTCCAGGCACGCCTCCACATTCATCCAGAAAAACCCAATTAATAATTCAGTCACTACAAGCTTGCTTGCTTTTTTTTTTTTTTTTTTTTTTTTTTTTTTTTTTTTTTTTTTATACAGACCATGTGACAATTAAATGAGGAAACTATAATAACACATCTGAATAATGCCAACCTGACTTATAAACACAAATATGAATGTAACCAGACGACGATGCTGTTGTTTCAGTGGAATAATGGCTCTTTGAGCAGTATGTATCGCCTTACTAGTGGTTGTCCCCTCACAGGATGGGGGGCGCTGCTCAATAAACTCGCCCCTCGGGGCAAAATAAAAAATCAATCCTCTTTCTTTCTTTCAAGTATATCCTCTGTCGGCGCATACACACATACAATCACCCACGTTTGTATTCCTACTTTCATTCTGACCCACACAATCCTTGAACCCACAGACCCATACTCTCTTACACATTCCTTCCATTTGCTACTTACAAACAAACATGCACCTTCTCTCGCTGTTCCTTCACTCACTCCAGCACACACACCCATTCCACACTCCCACTCTCTCACATCTGAACCTTTCCATTTGGTCTCTGTCATTCCACATACATCCATGGCATTTACTAACATACATACAGCCTGGCATTTACTAACACTTCCAGAACCTCTCTCTCTTTTGTGCCATCATTCATGCCACTAACATTCCATGTAGCCATTCTCAGAATGTCCGAAGGCATGTCCTTAGTCGGTCGTGGTTCGTCAACGTTGGTTCCGTCCGCATCCGAGGCTGTTCGTTCGTTTTTCTTTTGCTTTTATATTTTTTCCGGGTGGGGGTCGCAAGCCCACCGACCCAATAAATATTAATAAATATTAATATATTAATAATATCTTATATTCGCAAAGTAACTCAACTATAAACATTCAGGTATATCATTATTATTTATTATTCATTGATTAATATTTTTATGAATTTCATTTTGTGTATAAGAAATATATTAGATTCATTTTCTTAGTTATAATTTTACTTTTTCATAGGAATACTAATATATTATAATATCTTATGTTCCTAAAGTAACTCAACTCTTAACATTCATGTTTATCATTATTATGTATTATTCATTGATTAATATTTTTTATGAGTTTGATTTTGTGTATAAGAAATATATTACATTAATTTTTCTTAGTTATAATTTTTGTCATTGTGAAGGTGTCTTTTTCCATAGCTTTAATAATATATTAATAATATCTTATATTCATAAAATACCTCAACCACGATCATTCATGTATATTATTATTATTTATTATTCATTTATTAAGTTTTTCTTATGAATTTAATTTTGTGTATAAGAAATAATTATATAAGATTCATTTTCTTTGTTAAAATTTTATATATAGATATTGTACCGCCAATGTATCCAAAATAATTTTATTTTATTTATACATGTCTTTGCTGACTCAATTTTAATTTTTACTGTAGCGGAACAACAATTTTGAGAATTTTTTAACAAATAAGCTAACTCAATTTTAAAGTATAGTTTATCAACAATGAGACAGGGAAGAGAGGAAAATAATAGATTTTTTTTGTTTTTGTTGTAATACCTTCATTTAAAAAAAAAAAAAAATCATAATTTCATTCCATTTATATGGACGACCGTGCTGCTTGACGCGGCAGGGGTTTGGAGCATGGTGTCCATCGTTGTGACAGGCGACAGGGACACTGTTGGTCCCCCTGGCAACAAAATTTGGAAGGCCCCAGGTGAAGGTGAAGGTGAAGGTGTTGTGGCTGGCATCAAGTGGGTTGTGTGAGGCTGACGTGGAGGTTGCACATGGTAGGGCACTGTATACACTTGAGGAGGTTGACCCTGAACATGTGGTGGGTCCGCCTTGCTCGCTACCACAGGAAGTATGATTGTAGGTGCAGCCACAACTTCAGGTCTTGATGCCTTAATTCTCTGCAATGCCAGCTGATCAACATCCCCCATGAAATAATCCACCACGAGGGGGTCCATCCTCAGCACCTTACACTCCAAAGCATCACAGAAGCTCCGTATCTGGGTGTGGAGCACTGATTTGTGGTTGAACGCCTTAACCCTCTCCAACTCGCCGATGGAATCCTTGTGCTGGGTGATGAGCTGAAGGAGTAAAAAAACATACATTAATGCCACATAAATAGTAATTAAAAATATTTGGTGACCATGATGAAGTGTGATGATGGAAACATGATTTGTGTTTACTTTTCAAAAACTTATAAAGTATGAGTACAAAGGCATAAATATACCTAACTCTATAGTCTATATATATATATATTTATATATATATATAATTTATATATATAATATATATATATATATATATAGATAGAAATATATATATAGATATATATATATATGTATTTCTATCTAGTTATATACCTATCTATCTATATATATATATATATATATAATATATATATATATATATAGATAGGTATATAACTAGATAGAAATACATATATACCTATCTATCTATATATATATATATATATATATATATATTTATATATATATATATATATATATACCTGTACCTAGTATCAGTGCATTACCACAAAGCCCACCGAAATGCCAAAAAAATACCCTCATTGTTCCCTGATTAAATAACACTGTATGAATATTCCCATATTCAAAATATGTTACAGGGGGACAATGCCTAGTTAGTCCACTGCTCAATAGGTGGCATTCTGAGAGTGAGGGTCTGAGTCTGCAGGGTGAGATGGTGAAGCACTTGAACGAAGCAACCAGCCGCTTCAGAGATGGAGCTGCTTCGAGCCATGATAGATGCTTCACATGTCTTACTCCCCAGACTGGAACAAGACCTCACGGGCTTCACCGTGTTGAGCGGTGGAATGTACAGGCTCTCAGCCTATGCCCGAGAGGGAGTAGTTGGAATATAGAAGAAAAAAAAAAAAAAAAATATATATATATATATATTAGATATATATATATATACAGTATATACATATACTGTGTACATATATATATATATATATATATATATATATATATATATATTATATATATATATATATATATATATATATATATATATATGTATATTTATGTATATATATATAAACATATATTTTTAATATATATAGTTGTGTAGACAGATATGGAAATTGTTGGAAGTATAAAACATTAATAGTTTATATCCATATTAACTGTAGACAGGACACTTGTTTGTGGACTACTATTGCGCTAAAGGTTACGATTAATTGCTTACTTTGTTCTAGTACAGGGGATCATCTTGGGCCGGGGCTGGGGCCGGACGTCCACGTTTTGCCGCCATACCCCTTCTGTGGGTTGAGGGCATGACAGGAGAGTTTGACAGCTCCTCCATTGGCTGGCCCATTGCCTCCTCCACCTGGGATACGTCCTCCTCCACGACGACCACCCCCTCCTCCTCCTCCAAGTTCTCCTGTGTCCGCGATCTTTTCTTGATCTGAAAGTAAAATACAATAAATACCATATCGAACTTATAAAACATTATATAGTCAAACATATTAATAATCTTACACACAACAAAAAGTTAATATAAGAATGTAAATATACATTACTATATATAGCAAATAGTTTCATATATTATTGTTCATACCTTCTGGCTGCTGATCCTGGGTTCCTTTTGGGATAAATTTTCCAAAGGAAGGAAAATGTATCCCAAATCCACTGATTCCTCATTGTCAGTTTTCTAGCTTTGGACCCGCTCTTCTTGTTGAGAAGTTTGCCGTAGTGTGTCCTCATGGTTTGGTAGAATTTTGACACAAGAGCCGCTGAAAAGGGAACGAGAGAGAGTGCATTAAAAAACATCAAGAGAATATGTCAATATTTTGTGAGATTCAGGGGAGATTATTTAGCAAACAATACAAAGGGCATGCACAAGAAATTAACTGAAATATAAAAAAATTCACTTTTCAAGTTGTTATATTATTGTGTAAATGTGTTCATAGCACCACGTTCATCACACAAACCATTATATATATTTCCAAATAACTCATAGCCACTTACCTGGTAAATTCATTTGTTTCCCTTTCTTCTCGAAGATGCGGCACTTATAAATTTTGTCGTGGTAACGTGGGTCAGACTTGGCCCATAGGGCTGAGTGATTGTGGACCCATTCTGGCAGGTTGTTCTCCATCGCGGCAGTTATTACTCCGTGTTGGGGACCTTCGTCAGTGTCGGAGGACGACTTCTCTTCTGGGGTCACCTGGGTCACATCGCTGTTATCTTCGGCCCTGTGGATCACAACCACCACGTCGTCCTGTGAGGTGAATAGTTGCTGGCTCTGCTGGTTGTCCTGGGGGCCTTCCACGTCCATTGACGCCACCTCTCCTTCAGCACCCTGCATGGCATCCATAATGTCATGGGCTTGGATGACGGGCGTCTCACTCCGAACATTTTTCGTGGTCGCCTTCTTCTTGTCCACCTTCTTCAGCGTTGGTTGTGCCTTGGGACCCATGTTCAATTGGAGAGTGTTCGTAAGTTTGGAGAGTGGTGGGTGGCTTGTTGACTGGAAACTGTGGAATTACCTTTTCTGACCTGTACCGTGGTCTATATACCCCCTGCCCTGACCTCACCTCTGACAGACGTACAATGGATACAATGGATACATTGGAGACCTGAGCGCTTTTCCGGTCAATTTAACGTAGTGCGACTCCAACAAACTAAAATTGAGAAACAGGGTGATAATCCCTTTTTATTTCACACCTCTCGCCGAACATGCTCTTTGGCCTCGGCGAGGTGTGTCGTGAGCCTTCGGCGACGTCGCAAGGCCCTTTGCATGCCTTCGTATGCCTCGTGCAAAGTATACTGGCGGGTATACCCTCAGCGAGTATTCGTCCACACGCCGGCGATTAATCGATGAGGAAATCGCCGATGATTATTGTGCATCGGCGATGTTCTAGGAACATCTGATAGCATCAGCGAGCCATCGTGCGACGTTTTGGAAAATTTAAACGGTTTCTTTCGTGCGACACCCTCGCCGACGTCGCCGATGATCTCCCGAGGGACTCTCAGATCCCTCTGCGATGTTCGACGATGCTTGCGAGGGCTATGAACCCTCGTGAGTCCTCGTCCAAAATTTTGAACAAACCGAACATTTACGATGACCCGCGAGGCCCTATGCGAGGCCTTGCGAGTCATATGATTATTATGCGAGGGTATACGATTTCTTTGGGACATGTCACGAATGTGCCAATTTATGGGTGTCGGCGATGAAAATCGTATGAAATCACATAAGTGGGAAAGGGGCATAACTATCCCACAGTAATGATAAACCTCAATAACCATGCAAATAATGAGGAAAAGATGAACAAAATCATAGTAGACTCACATAACCCATCAGGCCTAAATCCCCCTCAAAGTCAATACCAACCCCAGCTTCACACACAAATGATACCTACATCCTCCTCATGCAACCCCCAAAACAAATCAAGTGTTAATGCAACCGGCTCCACGATAGAAACCAAAGACAGAGGCTCACGCATGTCCCTCTTACCCCAGAACCGGGCCCCCCTGATGCCGACCAAATCAGAGTCACTATGCGTATTGAGCCTAGACAAACTAAGCCTTCAGCCCTCGGATTTCTCTACCATTTTGGGTTCGGAACTAACAAACAAAGGTAAAAATCTTGGAGAGGAACTTCATTCCTTATCTACTGGAGTCCATCCATTCACAAGGTGCCCAGTAGCTAGTTCGATTGCAAGCAACACTTTACGTGAGTTTGCAACCGAAACCCTAGATTTTGCACAGAGCTGCCACTCAAGTCTTTCTCGTGGCTTAGTACTCTATGACGGGGCTGAGATAGATTTATTGGCTGTGACACCCTTTGACTCGAGCATATTATGTGACTCCAGTACCTTTGATGCAAGCTTAGATAACCTTGTTCAGCCTCAGTTTGCATCACTGTAACCTTTCGCAGTTCCGGATAGTTTTCTTTCATCTTGTCCGAATATGCCTGGTAACACCTTAAGTATACCAAGTGTAGGGGATCATTTGCTATCATCCTCGAGACTCAGCGTGGATCGTGACCAAGTGCGTGGTGATGAGCCAGGGATTGAGAGAAAGAGAGACAACCGTGCCCTGCAAATATTTAGGCCTGAGCCTGTCTAGGAGGTATGCAATCCCAGACCCTGTAGTCAAGAACCAGGACAAGTACAGCTACACTACAGTGCTCCTACATCGCTCTACCAGTGCCTATTCTCTCTACTAAAATCATTAAGTATTTTTTTGTTCGTAATGGTAACGATGATTGTTGTGAGGGTGTAGACTAAGGTAAGATAAGGTTCACTAAGTATTAACGTAATTAACACTTACGCTGCTGGCATATTTGGGTTATTTAGGGTATATTCAGGCACTCCTGAATAATTAATCAAGTGTCTGCATAAAATTAAATGTATTCAGCCGAAAACTAGACGAAAATAGCTTCAAAATGACACTAGAATGAGCTTCGTAGCTTGCGGGGATCACGCGCAGCGCAACCATAGACATTGGGGAAAACTCGATATTTATTAGCAATGTTGCGCTTTTTTGCCTTTGGCAGCACTGCTAAACCCGGGGCTTGGGTCTCAGTGCACGGACGGACGTGCTGGCCGTCGGAGGCAGGCCACTCGTGCTCCCGCCCACTGACACTCAATTTCTATGGCTTTAGCAGGCTTTAAAAGCCTGTAGATTGTTGTAAATTGCCATGGCGTTCGGGAACGTCTCCTGCAGCCAATGTGTTAAAGAAGATTTTCCATTCTTCCGTTTCTTGTTTATTATTTGTTGCTCTGCTTCTGGAGAACAATACACACGTCTATCGGGTGGAAAACGTTTATATACTTCTACGGATACAGGGTCCTATATTTATTAATGTGCAAATATACAAAGGTTTATCCGGGTATAAATACATACACTTACACGTCAACTTGAATGCTTACTCAGACCTTAGTATATACGCTATGTGTCATCAGGGTACAAGTCCAATAGTGGTTAGTTCAAGTCGTGAGTAATTGCTCCTCAGTCACATATTTCTGACTATTATATTTATTACAAGTTTATGAATTCATAAATCATATTTATGACTCTTTGAGTTTATTCAGTTTAATTATCTGTTCAAGTCGCTTAGACTTATTGTTCGTTTAAAAGTCAAATACTATTCTATTGTCCATACTTTTCAGTGCTAAGCTATTGACCTCGCAGTAACTATTATTTACACTTTGCCAAGCCATATTTGAGAGCATGTATATTTATATCAGGAGTTTATTTATTGTGATTTGAGACTTATCCTCCTTTGTTATTATTCATATGTTCAGTTGTAGCATTATTATTCTCTTTATATAAATGTCATGTTCATTGTTCAAGAGACATATTGAGAATGTACCCTAGATATAAGGAATAAAACCTGTTAAAACCTTACATGTGTATTTTGTGTCCATTACTTATTACTAGAGTGCTATGTTATAGAATTAAGGTTATTTTTTGCCCAGTGGAGAGGCATCTCAGTTGATGATTAGCGCTAATTCCTAAGGTGGAAATCACAATCAGACTATCTCACATTTTATTATAAACGTGGCATAATACTGGTGGCAGTGGTGTCTCAACTCGGAAAGATAACCTTCGTTTCTATATCTACACTCAGTATAATCAATACACAAACACCATGGCTGGGAAATCACTTGAAATTATTGCTTTCAAGCCAGAGGATCATGATATTAATACCCATCTCGAAGTGGTCAAGCCCGTGCTTGACATTGTGTTTAAAGATGATGAAACTTCAAAGATTCACACGGTAGTAATGAAGTTGGGACGGCATATGTCCCTCGTTTCCGGTTATGTGTGTGACACCCCCAATTTGACCTTGGCTCAATTTGAAAAATATATGAAGAGTGCCATTAGCCCGTCTCTCGGGAAAACTATTGCTAATCAACAGTCCCACAGTGTTCAATTTTCAGGGAACTTCGATGCCATCATTAGCCAGTTAAACCAGCTAGTGGTTCCAGCTTTCCATAATGAATCTTCAGCAACAAGAAAAGAGAACGTGTTTACTTACTGCCAGCGTCAGTAAGGGAAAATTTCACCATCATAGAACCAAAGGGATACGATGAGGACTTACCAATTATCCGGCGACTTCTGGCACTTAAGAAAAGCCATGAGAAAGACAAGATCGCCATGATAAGTAGAGCCACCATCCAACCTCAACACTCTTCTGCCACTTCTGCACCAGCTTCCTTTTATCGTTCTGCTGACAAGATGGAAGAGCCCGGGTCAGGACCTCAGATTGTAAACCCTGTAGCCCCAAGTGCCCTCTGTCCTCCCTCAAGAAGTCATTCTCAGAGCTAGTAAACCGTCGTCCCAAACTTCCTCAGTTTTGGGGCCAGATACCCTGGATCAAACCACGATGTGTTGCTACCATCACAGAAGACGGATCTGCAGGAATCGCCGACGCCCCCGCCCACCTGTCGTCAAACTGGTGGGGGTTCGTGATGGGACAATCTCGAGTGCAGGAAAACCCCCATTTATAATCATCTTATTGTTCAAGGTGTTAAATCTAGACTTTTGATTGACACAGGCGCAGCTCGTTAATTTCTTTTCTCATCATATTTTACCAAAATAAGGCCACTTTTGGGCCTCTCCAACCCTCCTCCATTGTATTAATTGAAGCAAACGATGGCATTATTCCAAACAGAGGACTAACTGCCCCCCTTTACGTAGCTCCTCATACCCCAGATCACGGTCAGCACCACCCATTCATGATCTTCCAATCTGCTGAAACCAATTATGATGGCTATTTAGGTTTTGATTTACCGACCTTGCTTCGTTCAACCATCGATTGTGTAGACAGAGTGCTAACTTTTGACCCTAGATCACTAAAACGAAAAACGAAAAAAAAAAAACGACCTCAGTCAGCGAACCTAAAATCATTCCACCTGTTCGCACCATCAGAACCTCCCAGGCTATCTTAACCAAAACTGAACCTGTTTTGGTGACTAAATGGCATTACGATAGGGCAGACTGGGAGGGTCTTCAAGGTTTCTTTATTGATATTCCCTGGACCTCTTTCTTTTCTAATGATGCACACTCCACCTTGAGCCACATACAAGATTTTGTAAATATTGGAATGGAAACTTTTATTCCTCATCAAAAGTACAGTAAAAGATCTAATTCACCTAAATGGTTTGACCATAATTGTGCTAGAGTAACTGAACAAAAAGCAATAGCCTACAATGCATACACAAGATCAAAAACACATGAAGCCTTTAATTACTTTAGAAACATCAGACATCATGCCAAAACTGTATTAAACCTAACTAAATCAAACTTTCTCCACAAGCAGGCAAATAAACTTCTAAATAATCCAAATGATAACAAAATATTTTGGTCTACTCTTAACTCATTTAAATCCAACTTCACTACTGCTTCATCCATTCCACCATTAAAATCTCCGACTGGCAATCTTGTAAGTGACCCACGAGGTAAAGCTAACCTTCTTGCGGATATTTTCTCCACCAACTCAACCTTAGATGAAATAAATCAAGATGTCCCTGTACTTAATTTTAATTCGCCTGAAATTCCCTCACTTAAGATCCACACCAGACATGTCAAAACTATTTTGCAGAATCTCTCAGTAGATAAGGCTCCTGGTCCAGATGAAATACCTCCAATAGTACTTAAGAATTGCTCCTTGGTGCTCGCTCCTGTATTGGCAAAAAATTTCCGTCTGTGTACTCATACCTCATGCTTCCCAGTACCCTGGAAAGAAGCAAACATCCATCCAGTTCCTAAAAAAGGTGCCTCTTCAGATCCATCAAACTACAGACCAATAGCTATAACTTCCACTCTTGGTAAAGTCTTTGAAATTATATTAAATAATCACATAATTAAGCATCTTGAGAATAATAAATTAATCAGTGATAGGCAATATGGTTTTAGACGATGTCGATCAACTGCAGACATGCTTTGCCTTCTTACGCATCAAATCAACCAAGCTACAGACCAACATGGTGAAACACATACAATAGCACTGGATATATCAAAGGCATTTGATAGAGTCTGGCATCAATCCTTATTGTCGAAGATGTCACACTACGGCCTTGCATCATTAGTTCCACTAATTTCTTCTTATCTTCATAACAGAAAAATATGTGTAATGGTAGATGGCCTTTATTCTCAATTTCACTCAATAAATGCTGGTGTTCCCCAGGGATCAGTTTTGGCCCCAATTCTGTTCCTCATTCATATCAATGATCTCATATCTACCACTCATAATCCAATACATTCCTACGCAGATGACTCAACACTCCACAGTTCCTTCACATTTACCAATTCTTTCACCCAACCCGATCTTTATAAATTCAAAAATAAACACTGCAATTTCTCTGAACCAGGACCTTTCTAGAATTAATGGATGGGGACAAAAAGAATCTAGTTTCCTTTAATGCACAGTAAACCAAGTACATTCAATTTTCTAACCGACAGAATCTCACTGACTCCCATATATTTTTTAATGATGTCAATATTCCCACTTCCCCTAGTATTGACATTCTCGGTGTAACATTAACTACTAACTTGAGCTGGACACATTATGTTAGAAGCATTGCTAAGAATGCCTCTAAAAAACTGGGACTCCTGTACAGAGTTCGAGAATTCTTCACTGACGAGCAGTTGGCCGTAATATATAAAAGTCATGTGCGTTCTCAGATGGATTACTGTTCACCTCTGTGGGTTGGAAGTGGAGTGGTTGCATTAAGGCAGTTGGACAAAATTCAAAATAAAGCTATTAGATTAATCAATAACCCTGCAATCACACAGGACCTTCCTACGTTATCCATACGAAGAAACGTTGCATACCTTGCATTATTCTACAGATATTTTCATAGCAATTGTTCCGAGGAACTTGCTTCAATTGTGCCGCCTCTTCACATCTTTCCCCGTAGAACTAGGGCAGCTGAGAGCACCCATGAATTTACACTTTCTCCTCCACAATGCAGAACTTCTGCTTATCAGAATTCATTTATCCCCAGAGCTACTACTCTTTGGAATTCACTTCCCTCGAATTGCTTTCCACAAACTTACAATCTACAAATGTTTAAATCCAGTTGTTACAAACATTTTATGAATGGAGGATGCCTTTAGGCACATGGACCATTTTGTTTTATCTGTGTTTTTCCTTCCTCCGTTCATTGTCTCTTAAAAAAAAAAAAAAAAAAAAAAAAAAAAATGTTACGCTCCCCCCCCCCCCCACCATGAACAGTGGATATAAATTTTGCCCACTTTATCTGGTGAATTAATTATAACACCCAGTCTCCTGAGTCCAATTTGATAGGGATTGCCTCACCACTCCCGCTATAATGCCTGAGAACTTAAATCAAGTCAAAATTGCAAACATATCTTCTGATCATCCCCTCACTTTGCCAAAGGGGTTAACCATAGATGAACTAGAGAACCACGGCGAAGAACTATCCATACCTAATAATAAAGCCTCTGTTCCAACCCCTAAATTCCCTGAAATTTCACCTCAGTTAACTCAACAACAAAAACAAAATCTACAGAGTTTAAGGACTTCATTCCAAGACATCTTCACCACATCAGCCTGAGACGTAGGAAAGACTCAAGTACTCAACGACCCAATCCACACCATAGGACCTCCTATCCACCAACAGATCCGACAGAAAAAACCCATTCAACGTAAAGAAGAGGAAACCCAAGTACAAGATATGTTGGACACGGGTGTAATACGCCCTTCCACTAGTCCATGGTCTTCTCCAGTAGTACTTATGAGGAAGAAAGATGGGTCCACCAGGTTCTGCATCAACTACCGCCAACTCGATAACGTCACCATCAAGGATCCGGACTCCAATTGGAGCTGTTTTATGCAGACGATTTAGTCCTAATAGCTGACAATGTGCAAGATGCTGAGGCCCAATTCAAGAAGATGGAGAGAGGGCATGGCGAGCAAGGGTTCAAGAGTCAATATTAACAAAACCAAGGTTATGCATTGTAGATTGAGACGGGGCAATGTGGAAAAGAGCGGTGCATACCCATGTACAGTGAGTGGAAAGGGCGTGGGCGCTAACTCAATTCGATGTAGCATCTGTCGATGTTGGGCGCACCATGGAAGTAAGCGCTGTAGTAGTAGGATAAGTCAGAAATCGAGAAATTTGAGTGCGTAGTGGGGAAAGGCGAGCTGGTGTTAAATGATGATCCTGTGGCTGTGAACTTTGGAAATGAGTCATTGGAGCTGGTGGACAAGTATTGTTACCTAGGAGATACCATCTCTGCTGGTGGTGGGGCCGAGGTTGCCACTGTCGCTAGAATTAGATGTGGCTGGGGGAAGTTCAGAAAACTGCTGCCAATTCTGACCATGAAAAGAATGCCTCCCCCCCTGAAGGGAAAGGTGAATGCCTCATGTGTTAGAAGTGCAATGACGTATGCCTCAGAAACATGGGCCGTTAAAGTAGAGGATGTCAACAGAATCGAACGTAATGAGATGAGAATGGTAAGATGGATGTGTGGGGCCAGGCTGCAGGATAGAATAACAAATGATGAGCTGAGGATACGTTTAGGTATAAAGAGTAGTAGCGAGGAGATGCGTACAAGTGGATTGGGATAGTATGGACATGTGGAGAGAATGGATGACCAAAGTTGGGTGAAAAGATGCAGGTCTGTGATTGTGGAGGGAGCTGCACCAAGGGGCGGACCGAGGAAGACCTGGGATCGGACTATACGCGCCGATCTCAAATCTAAAAACTTGACAAGTGAAGCAGCCCTTAACAGGGTTGGCGGGAACGCCGCCGTAAGGACAAGAGACTGAAAGTGCACGTATGTGTGGAGCACTGCCTTAAAATGGTATGTATGTATGTAGTGCTAACCTATCACCATAGTGCAAATAATGAAGAAATGAACCGGCAAGAAATAACAGAACAGCCTCACATGTCATACACAAATATCCCTCAGATCCAGCACAACCCAAATACCAAAGTTAAATCAATGCATGCATCATCCTCACATAATTCCCAAGTGCAAACAAACCAAAGTGCGACCGGCTCCCTGTAAGAATACAAAGCCAGAGTGTCACCCATGCCCCTCTTGCCCCGAAAACCGGGCAACGAAAATGCCGACAAAAACAGAGTCACTATGCGCGCTGAACAAAGTAGAATCAAGCAATCAGCCTACTGGCTTACCACCTTTTTTGAGTTCTGCACTCAAAACTCCCAGGATAGAAGGGAGAAAGGAAGGCATTAAAATTGACGGAGGATTAAGTTCTTTATTTTCTGGTGATTCATACCAAAGGGGGCCAGAAAATAGTTCAATCGGAATCTTCTCCAAATGTGAAATTCCGATCAAATCACAAGATTTAATGGGTCTTTCTTGTGACTTCGTATTAACAGACAGGGACGAGATAGAGTCATTGGATTCTATATATTTTGATAAGTTCATAATAGATGAACCAAGTACTGCCAGTGTAAGTCTAGTTAACACCACTAAGCCTAGGCTTGCATCACCATACTTATTTGAGGTTCAGGACAGTGAATATATTAACTGTCCACCTACGCCCGGAAATACCTTAAATTTACCAAGTGTAGGGAGTGTCATCCTCCAGGTTCAGCGTGAATAGTGATCAAGTTCTCCGTGCCAAGACGAGAGAGAGAAGAAGTAGAGCAGAACGTATACTGGAGTTGTTTGGGCCCGAACCTAGCTGGGAAGTGTGAAATCCCAGGTCCCTGTAGCCAAGAACCAAGACAACCGTGCCTCAACCAGTGTCCTCCAAACTCGCTCTCCCAGTGTTCGACTCTCTATGCAATCCTTTAAGTGTGTTTCTTGTTCGTAATGGTAACGATGATTACAGTGAGGGTTTAGACTGAGGTATGCTAAGGTTCACAGTGTTAACATAAACCAAGAATATTTTCCATTCTTCCCTTATTTATTATCCGTTGCTCTGTTTCGGGATAACAATACACACTTCTATCGTGCAGAAAATATTTATATACTTCCTCGAATTCAGGCTCCTATATTCTTCGACATTGAAATATATATATGTTCATCCGGTTATAAAGACATACACTTGCACGTAGAACTTCAACACTTATTCAGACCTGAGTTTATGCGCTACTTATCATCCGGGTACAGATCCAATAGTGAAAGTTCAGTCGCAGAGTAATTGCTTCCTCAGTCACGTCTATCTATCTATCTATTGCCTGACGCCGTGATCCCCGAAGGTGTGGCCACGAACGAACCGCCCCCATGCACCTCTGTCCCCAGTCAGTCGACGCCCCTTCCCCCAACCAGCACCACCTTCGTTCATGTACTTCCTCACTCCATCCTTCCACCTCATATTCGGTCTACCTCTCCCCCTCTGTCCCTCCACCTCGCTCTCATACACCCTCTTAGTCATTCTCTCGCTTTCCATACGTTCCATATGGCCGAACCATCTCAAGTTGTTCCTTTTCACACTTTCCAGCACATCTACCTCCACACCACACCTCCTTCTTACTTCCTCATTAGTCTGTCTATCCCTCCATGTAACTCCGCACGCACTCCTTAAGTAATTCATTTCCACTGCTCTCACTCTTGGTCTGAGTCTCTCAACCAACGTCCATCCTTCACTTCCGTAAGTCAGTGTCGGGATTACCACACTGTCATGCAAGGACTTCTTCACTTCCATACTGACCACCCTATTTCTTGTTACTACTGCTTTTAGCGTTCCTACAACCCTCTTCCCCTGTTGTACCCTCTCCCGCACCTCTTCATCCATAGTCCCATCTTTACTCAACACACTGCCCAGATACTTAAAAGAGTTGACGATCTCCATAGCCTGACCGTTCAGCTTCACCTCACACTCTGTGACTTCACCCCTTTCGAAGACCATAACCTTGCTCTTCCCCGTATTTACCTTCAAATTCCGTTTTTCGCACACTGTTCCAAACTCATTTACCAGACCCTGCAACTCCCATTCATTATCACTCATCAGAACTGTATCATCCGCAAACAGCAGTATAGGTAGCTTCCACTCAATTCCCTCCCTTTTCAGCGATACACCAACATCCACTGCTCTTGATAGTATTTCTTTCATAACTCCATCCATATATACAGTAAACAACCACAGGGACATCACACACCCCTGTTTCAAACCAACATTCAGGTCAAAGAACTCGCTCTGCTCACTCTCCACACGTACTGCCGCCTTTGCACCCTCATACATGCTCTTCACTGCTTTCAGCAACTTGCCCTCTACTCCGTATATTCTAAGTACTTTCCACAAACCTTCTCTATCCACTCTGTCATAGGCCTTCTCCAAGTCCATAAAGGCAACATACACCTTTTGTTTCTTCTCCAGATACTTCTCCACAACTCAATTCAGGGTAAAAATCTGATCTACACATCCTCTTCCCTTCCTAAAACCTCCCTGCTCGTCGCCTATCCAGTCACGTATAGTTGACTAATATTATTATCATACTTTTATAAAGTTATCTTTCATATTTATTATTCTTTGAGTTATTACAGTTTAATTACTTATTCAAGTTACTTTAACTTATTGTTTGTTTTAAAATCAAATATTGTCCTATTGTCCATACTTATTAGTGCTACGCTTACAACATCGCAGTAACTATTATTTACTTACATTCAAGCCATATTTGAGAGCTTTGTATATTTATTTAAGGACTTTATTTATTGTGATTTGAGACTTATCCTCTTTGTGTTTTTTGTTCTATGTGAATGAGGGAGACAAAAGGCATAACTGCCTGCAACGAGTGCCTCCCCCAGATTTCAAAGAGTGACAGGGCCGAAATCAAGGGACGTTCGAGCTAAAATGCCTGGACACACAGAGTTTAAAGCAATTTAAGTCATAGGAAGAGGGAAAGACTGCTTCTGGGAGAGAGTTCCAGAGCTCAGCAGTTGAATAGAAGAAAGTCTGAGAATAGCAATTCACTCTTGGGTTGGAGAGTTGCACAGAGTAGGGGTGGGATTGTGTTGCAAGGCTGGTGCTACATACCCTACGAAGAGGAGGTGGTATACACTGGGAAAGCTCCGAGGAACACTGATTATTGCAGTAGCGATAGACTAGTGAGAGAGATGCAACATTGTGGCGAAGAGAGAGAGATTGCAGAGAATTGGTGAGTAGACGGGAGTAAATGATACGAAAAGCTTTCCTTTCTACTTTATCTAGGAGTGCGGTGTAAGAGGATCCTACCCACACATGAGAACAATACTCCATACAAGGACGCACTGTGCCCCTGTACAGAGCAAGTACCTGCGCAGGGGTAAAGAACCCCTTGAGGCGGTTGAGCACACCTAGCTTCTGGGAGGCTGCCCTAGCGAGACTGTTAATATTGTCTTTTCAACTGAGAGCAGAAGGAAAAGAGACACCGAGAACATTGAGGGAAGATGAAGGGCTGATTTTTGTATTGTTGAAGAATAAGGGATAGTCCTCAGGAGGTTCCTGACGGGTAGTAAGGTGGATAAATTGAGTTTTGGAAGCATTAAATGTAACAAGGTTTTCTCTACCCCAATTGAAAATAGAAGCTAGATCAGAAGATAAGCATTTTATGGCTTCATTACTTTTAATTTTGAGGGACTGCTGGCTGGGGCGTTCTGGAAAACTAATTGATTGGTGTAAAGTAGAGTCGTCTGCATATGAATTGATGGGAGTAGATGTACAGTTGAGAAGATCATTTATGAAAATTAGAAAGAGATTAGGAGATAGGACAGAACCCTGAGGAACACCGGAGTTGATAGGATGAGGAATTGAGCGATGGCCATCCACAACCGCAGCTATGGAACGGTCGGAAAGGAAATTAGAGACAAAGGCACAGATGGAGGGACAGAAACCGAAGGAGGGCAGTTTGGAAATTAAAGATTTGTGCAAGACTCTATCGAAGGCCTTCGATATGTCGAGTGCAACAGAAAAAGTCTCACCGGAATCCCGAAAGTTGGATGACCAAGAGTTAGTAAGATATGAAAGAAGATCACCAGTAGAGCAACCCTTAACCCTTAAAAAGCGGCTCACCACTTAAGTCGAGTTAAATAAAGCTGGAGTATGTGGCGGCGCTCGACATAACTCGAGTGGCAATTTCAGCACGTAATGTGGCTGAGAGAGAGACAAGTGGTGGCAGGAGACTAGCGAGCATATGACTGCTCCAGACCACCGCGGCGAACCTACTGACACAAATCTCAGCTCCCTCCTCCCTCTCTCACTCGCTACATACTCAATTATGTACTGAAAGTACCGAATTACCTGCTTTTTGCACTCGCGTTGCACGGTTATTGCAAGAAAACTATCCATCATACAAGGATCGTTATGGTGTCATTCGAAAGCTCTATTTATGCCCTTTCAGGGATAGATACTTGTTTTACGTTCTGGGTCTTATTTAGGCATGAAAATGATCACGTAAACAGCCCTATTTTGGCTAAAAACACCCCGCTGGGCGGTACACATAAATAAACCGCATAGGCCGCTCGTAAGGTGTTAAGAAAGCCATACTGGCGATCTGAGAGCAGATTATGAGAAGAGAAATGCTTAATAAATTTGGAAGCAAGAATAGTTTCAAAAACTTTAGAGATACAAGAGATGAGAGCAATTGGACTATAGTTGGAGGGTTGAGAGCGGTCACCCTTCTTTGGGACAGGTTGAATGAGAGCAAACTTCCAGCAAGAAGGAAAGACGTTAAAGGAGAGACAGAGACGAAAGAGTTTGCCTAGGCAGGGGGTCAGCACGGAAGCACAGTTTTTAAGTACAACAGGGGGAACACCGTCCGGACGGTACGCCTTCTTAGTATTAAGCCCTGAGAGGGTAGGATGTACATCTTTAGAAGATATTAGGATATTAGGCATAAGTAGGAGAGAGGGAGGAATAGCACTGGAATCATCCAAGGTAGAGTTTCTGGCAAAAGTTTGAGTAAAGAGTTCAGCTTTGTCAGAGGAAGAAGTGATGGTTGTGCCATCAGAGTGGAAAAGGGGAGGGAAAGACGAGGAAGAAAAGTTGTTGGAGAGGTTATTGGCTTGATGCCAGAAAGCTTGGGAAGAGCTAGAGTTGGATAGTTCAGTGCATTTATTATTGATGAAAGAGTGCTTGGCAAGTCGAAGAACAGATTTGGCTTGATTCCGGGCAGAAACATAGGAAGAATGAGATTCTTGAGTTTTAAGGCGTCGGTACCGTTTAAATGCTTTCTCCTTGTTGTGGACAGCAGTAGAACAAGCGTGAGTAAACCAAGATTTTTTTGCATTAGACTGAGAGAAAGAAAATGGGATGTACGCATCGATGCCCGAGAGGATTACCTCGGTAATGCGTTCAGCACTCTCCTCGGGTTCTCGGCCACGGAAGCAGAAGTCATTCCATGGGAAATCAAAGAAGTACTGCCGGAGAGCCGTCCAGTCGACAGAGACAAAGTGCCACAAGCGCCGCCGGCTGGGAGGATCAGATGGCCGTACTGAAGAGATAGGACAGGTGACGGAGATAAGTTTATGGTCGGAGGAGCCCAAAGGAGAGAAAAGATTGACAGTATAAGAAGAAGGGTTAGAAGTCAGAAATAAGTCAAGAATGTTGGGCCGATCTTCGAAGCAATCCGGGATGCGGGTGGGTTGCTGGACCAGCTGCTCTAGGTTATTTATGATAGAAAAGACGTAGGCTTGTTCACCAGGTGGGTCAGTAGAGTGAGAGGAGAGCCATTGGCGGTGGTGAACGTTGAAATCTCCTAAGATCGAGATTTCAGAGAAGGGAGAGATAGATAGAATGTGCTCCACTTTAGAGTTTAGATAGTCGAAGAATTTGGGAAAGTCGGTAGAGTTAAGGGAAAGATCGACAGCACAGAAATATTATTATTTATATGTTCATATGTAACATTATTATTCTTTATATATGAATGTTATGTTTTATGAATGTTATGTTTACTTTTCCAGAGACAATTTGAGATTGTACCCAGCTATTAAGGAATAAGACCTGTATATCATTTATTTGTGTGTTTTGTGTCCATTGCCTATTACTTGAGTATTGTTCAATAGAGCTAAGGGTGATCCCTACCCAGTGGAGAGGTACCTAAGTTGATGATTAGCGCTGATTCCTAAGGTGTAAATCGCAATCAGATTATCTCTTGTTTTCTTGAAAAAGTGGAATAACACTGGTGGGAGCGGTGTCTCAACTCGGGGGGCCGACCTTCGTTTCTCTATCTCACTCAGTATAATCAATATACAAACATCATGGCTGGGAAATCACTTGAAATTATTCCTTTAACACCTTAGTGGCGGGCTAGGCGGTCTAGCGCCCAGCGGGGTGTTTTTACCCTAAATAGGGTTGTTTACGTGATCATTTTCATGCCTAAAGAATACCCAGAGCGTAAAACAAGTATCTATTCCTGAAAGGGCGTAAACAGAGCTTTCCAATGACACCCGAACTATCCTTGTACGACCACTGGTTCTCTTGCAACGATCGTGCAACACGAGTGCAAAAACCCTGTAATTAGGTAATTTCCTTACATAATTCCCTGCGTAGCGAGTGAGAGAGGGGAGGGAAGGGTGGGATACAGTTCAGTAGGTCCACGGTGGTCGTGCGGAGCGGTCATAAGGTTACTACGCTCTTCCCACCGCTCAGCTCTCTCTCTCAGCAACATTACGTGCTGAAAATGGCGCACGACATAAGTTGTGAACCGCCACATAGTCCAAATTTATTTCACACGACATAAGTCGCGCGCCGCCAATAAGGGGTTAAAGACCATGATATTAACACCTATCTTAAAGTGGTCAAGCCTGTGCTTGTCATTGTGTTTAAGGAAGACGAAGCTTCTAAGATTCATACAGTAGTAATGAAGTTGGGACGGCATATGTCCCTCCTTTCCGGTTACGTGCGTGACGCCCCCAATTTGACCTGGGCTGAATTTGATAAGTATACCAAGTGCTATAAATCCGTCTCTCAGGAAAATTATTACGAATCTGCAATTTCACAGTGTTCAAGTCTCAGGAAACTTAGATACTACAATTAGCCAGTTGAATCAGCTAGCAGTTACAGCTTTCCCAAGTGAAACCGCGGCTGCAAGAAAAGAGAAAGTGATCAGTGCTTTACTTCGTGTTTTTCCAGCGTCAGTAAGGGATCATTTTGGCATCACATAACCTAAAGGTTACGACGAGGACTTGCCAATCATCCGGTGAATCCTGGCTCTTCAGAAAAGCCATGAAAAGGACAAAATTGCAGCGATGAGTCGAGCCACCATCCAACCTCAACCCTCTTTTGCCTCATCAACAGTTGCTCCTTTTTATCGTTCTGCAAACAAGATGGAAGAGTGGGCCAGGGTCAGACCCTCAGACTGGAAACCCTGTAGCCCAACGTGCCCTCTGACCTCCCTCAAAAAGTCGTTTTCAGAGTTGGTCAATCGTCGTCCCAAACTCCCTCAGTTTTGGGGCCAGATCCCCTGGATCAAACCACGAAGTGTTGCCACCATCACCGAAGGCGGA
Organism: Paralithodes platypus; assembly: GCA_032716605.1. Lineage (NCBI taxonomy): Eukaryota > Metazoa > Arthropoda > Malacostraca > Decapoda > Lithodidae > Paralithodes > Paralithodes platypus. The sequence continues at coordinate 11,803,658 of CM064515.1, read as the reverse complement.
TCTGCAGGGATTGACGACGCAACTGAAGAAGGACTACCAGAAGACACCGTGGTACTGGAGGAGTCTTCAACCATGCAAGATAATCTGGGGTTTTAATCCGCCCCGCCCACCTGTTTTCAAACTGGCGGGGCTCGTGATGGGACAATCTCAATTGCAGGAAAACCCCCCATTTATAGTCATCTTATTGTTCAAGGTGTTAAATCTACACTTTTGATTGACAAGGGTGCCTCCCATTCATGTCTTTGCTCATCATACTTTAACAAACACATGGCCACTTTTGGGCCTCTCCAATCATCCCTTATTGTATGAATTGACGCAAACGATGGCATAATTCCAAATCGAGGACAAACAGCTCCCCTCTACGTAGCTACCAACACCCTAAATCACGTCAAAATCATCCATTTATTATCTTCCCATCTGCTGAAACAAAATATGATGGGTATTTATGCTTTGACTTACTGACCTCAATACGTACCACCATCGATTGTGTAAACAGAGTGCTAACTTTTGACCCTAAACCACTAAAAAAAAAAAAAAAAATCATCTAATGTAAGCTTAAGCGAATAGGGATAATAATGGTATCAATTCCCCTATATATATGCTGCCACCATCACAGGTTTACCCTGGGATTAATTAGATAACTCAAATGAATGTTAGATAAATGGTAAAGTTAGGTAAATGAAACTTGAGAATAATTAAGAATAGTATAATAAAAGATATCTTAAGCCTTATTCAGAAGTACACTAATATATTGATTGTATAAGTATTCGTATCAGTACGATTAATTCTATCTATCTATCTATTGCCTGACGCCGTGATCCCCGAAGGGGTGGCCACGAACGAACCGCCCCCATGCACCTCTGTCCCCAGTCAGTCGACGCCCCTCCCCCCAACCAGCACCGCCTTCGTTCATGTAGTTCCTCACTCCATCTTTCCACCTCATATTCGGTCTACCTCTCCCCCTCTGTCCCTCCACCTCGCTCTCGTACACCCTCTTAGTCATTCTCTCGCTTTCCATACGTTCCATATGGCCGAACCATCTCAAGTTGTTCCTTTTCACACTTTCCAGCACATCTACCTCCACACCACACCTCCTTCTTAATTCAAGTATGTTATATAGTCTGGTTATCACACACGGAGCTAACCTCTGACACATAAATCCCTGTGTTGACCAAATGCGCCGGTAGCCATTATTGCAGGTCTCTGCACGCTCTGACCGCCTCCGCCTGCGGCCCGCGGTCGACCACCATTCCCCTGATAACGAGGCGAGTGATGGTTCCATGTTTGAGAGCTGTAGCTCTGTCTACTCTGACTTACTTGTGCAGGTTTATGGAATTGGGGAAAAGAACTGTTTGAGGAGAACTGCTGGGGATTTCTATGTGGTTGAGAGTTCTTATTTGGTTGACTCTGTTTAGGGAAATTCTGTTTAGGCCCAGGTTGAGCTGGGGAAACAGGTAGGGAATTCCAAACGGCAGCACACAAGAACTGAATTTGCTCGGTGGTTACACCGCTAGTATCACAAGACTTCCTAAGTTCCTTCGAGAATTTATTGAGAGACATTGTTGGAGGGAACTCGATACGTCGTGCGATCGGTTTCACGGTGTCTGGTAAAGCACTAACCAGCATAACATACCCCAGTAACTTGCTCAGCTGTCCTATTGTTATCTTACTGTCCTCAAACCAGGTGTGACGAACTAGATCCTGCGACATACAATTCGCGAACTGTGAACACTGCGCCAATAATGTATCTACTGACAGATTTTTCTTTTGCTTCAATAGCTGATCGGCGAAATCATGGAATTTCGCAAATTCCCCTTTAGCTGACGACCCAAACTTCTCTAGGAATTCTAGCCTGAACTCATCGTAAGTCTTAGCATGTATGAGGTCATCGCAAGCTAAAAGGTACCCAGCTGTCAATTTTCGAGCGAAAAATGTCAATTTTGGCCCTCTCCTGTGTGATACCCTTTGCTGCAATTTCCGTCTCTACATCATCCAAAACTGAACAAATATTTCTGTGTTCTTCCAACCCAGTGAAATTTTGTACGGCCTGACCATGGGTCACACTTAAATGAAAAGCCTGGGGTTCGTTACCCGACATAATGACGTTATTTTCAGGAGGTGTGGGAATTACTATACTAGGCAATGGTTCCAAATAGGTGGGGGTCGTATCTCGGAAAGTCCCGCTTCTTAACACACTCTGATTAACATTTTGGTACAAAGGTGGAAGTCCCGAAGAAGCCGGATTTGCTTGAGACTCAATCTCTGAATAATGATTATCAAAATCACTCCAATAATCGTCCGAAAAATCGTCTCCGTTATCCTCAGCAATATCAGATAATACGGGATCAACTGGATTGATAGCGGGAACCTTAGGCCTTTTGCTAAACAGTCGTTTTAATGACATGTGGAAATTTCACTTGATAAACATATAATATATAAAATCCTCCCATATATATATAGTAAATAATTCCTGTAAAAAAAACACACCACACAATAAATCTTGAATCTAAATACACCCTATTTTGCACAAATTAATTAATTAATTAAAAGGCAGTGATAAAGAAAATGAATTACACAATTGAATGAATGTATTGAATTAAGATTGGTATAATATTATGGATAGAAATATACACTTAAGACCTCCAGTAACACGTTACCTTTTCAATGTCACGCCTGGCTGTATCGTATATCCTCACTCAACCCAAGGAAAGATACAACTGCCTGCAGTGCCTCTGGGGCATGCTAGGCTGAAGAGAATTGTTGTGAGTTAGCCGCGGTGGAGCTTGGGTGGTTTTCAGTGCCGGCGACGTCCAGAATTCGGCCTCAAACCACTGTCACTCAAACTTGGTCCTCCTAAGTCAGGCTAAACACACCACACGTCGGTACCATATCCATGTAGACTCCTCCTCCGTCAGACAAAGTTGAGGATTCCATGCTTCCGCCGCAAGAATATTTTGGCGAATTTGCGACCAGCCCCGTAGTTGTGTGGGGGAGCGTTGCAGGCAGGGAGGGAAACTTGCCAGATGTACAAGTGTTTCAGCCCGCCGTGTGTGAATTATATATATGTATACAGACTCCAGTGACTTGAATTAAATACTTTTAGTAGCTTTAGCGGTCAATTAATCGACACATGAGTGTAGCCTCTGTTGTAACAAAAAAGGACCACGCGCTGCACACCATGTAAGCTTAAGCGAATAGGGATAATAATGGTATCAATTCCCCTATATATATGCTGCCACCATCACAGGTTTACCCTGGGATTAATTAGATAACTCAAATGAATGTTAGATAAATGGTAAAGTTAGGTAAATGAAACTTGAGAATAATTAAGAATAGTATAATAAAAGATATCTTAAGCCTTATTCAGAAGTACACTAATATATTGATTGTATAAGTATTCGTATCAGTACGATTAATTCAAGTATGTTATATAGTCTGGTTATCACACACGGAGCTAACCTCTGACCCTTCGATGAGCAAGCCGGGGTCTCTCTTGTTTCTGCCCTCGCTCTCTGGATACCCACCTTATATTATGTTGGGTTACGCCCCTCTTTATGACGTAAAACCACTCATTATCATTCACGTGTACATCACGACCAATCCTAGTACCTGTCAATAATGACGTCATAAGGTGTGGCTTCCAACGTGACCTGTTCTGGGTAACTTTCCATCAGAGCGGTCACGTGTAACCAACTCTATTGTGAGATCTCAGGAATGCTGACTAGAAGCTGACGTCTACTTAAACCTCAGATTCTAGGCGCCCAGTACCACTTTCCTCCATCATATACAGTCGGTGTAAGAAATATTATGTTTACTAATATGAGTAGTTGTATTAAGGTTATAATAGTGAGATATACTTTAAATATGTATTCTAGTGTTTAAGTAATTCATGGAGTAATAGTTGGATATATTGGAGTATCTAACACGAACCTAAAGTCATCCATCCTGTTCAGACCATCAGAACATCTCAGGCTTAAATAACCAAAACTGTTATGCTACCCCCTCACTATGAACAGTAGATTTCCATCTTACCCACCTTATCTGGTAAATTAATTCTAACACCCAGTCTCCAGAGTCCCTTTGACAGGAATGGCCTCACCGCTCCCTCTATCATGCCTGAGAATTTAAATCAAGTAAAAATTGCCAACATATCTGATCACCCCCTCGCTTTGCCAAAAGGATTAACAATAGGTGAACTAGAAACCCATGATGAAGACCTGTCCCTATCAGAGAGTGAAGCCTCTGTTCCTCCCCCAAAGTTTTCTGAGATTCCCCCACAATTAACAAACCAACAAAGACAAGATCTACAGAGATTAATGAGTTCATTCCAAGACATCTTCGCCACATCAGCCAGGGACGTTGGAAAGACTCAAGTGCTAAAGCACTCTATTCACACCGTAGGACCTCCCATTCGCCAGCCTATTCGACGAAAAAACCCATCCAACGCCAGGAAGAAGAAACACAAGTACAAGATATGATGGACACAAGTGTTATTCGCCCCTCTACTAGTCCATGGTTTTCTCCAGTAGTACTTGTGAGAAAAAAAGATGAGTCAACAAGATTCTGCAATGATTACCGCCAGCTGAACGATGTCACTATCAAAGACGCCACCCCACTGCCTCGCATCGATGATTCACTAGATTCCTTACTTGGAGCTAGATGGTTCACCACTCTTGATTTACAGGCGGGATAGTGGCAAGTCCCCGTTGTACCAGAACATCAAGAGAAAACAGCTTTTTCCACCAGTCAGGGTACACTCTACGGGTTTACCGTACTACCCTTCGGGTTGTGCAACGGACCCGCTACATTTTCCAGACTCATGGAATCAGTACTGCAAGGACTTACCTGGGAAACTTGCCATGCCTATCTGGACGACATCATTGTATTTGGTAAAACTTGGTCCGAACACCTTCAACTCCTTCGCCAAGTTTTTCAAAGAATTTGTCATGCCCACCTGAAACTGAAACCATTGAAATGCATCATGGCCCAGAAAGAAGTCAAGTTTCTTGGCCACAATGTCTCAGAGGCAGGAATATCACCAGACCCTTCTAAACTACAAGCCATAAGTGCCATCACGCTCCCCATCAATGTGAAAGGAGTCGAGCGTTTCTAAGGTTTGCTTCCTACTACCAACGCTTCGTTAAAAACTTCGCCACAATAGCCAAGCCTCTTCACGACCTCACAAGAAAAGAAGAACCTTTCATATGGAACTCCAAGCGATTACAGGCCTTCCAAACTTTAAAAGACTTATTGGTAGCTGTACCAGTCGTCTTCTTCCCTGACTACACTAAAACTTTCCATCTCTACACAGACGTCTCTCAGTTCGGAGTTGGTGCAGTCCTAGCTCAAGCCCGGGAAGGTAGGGAAAATATAATTGCCTGTGCCAGCCGGACTCTCAACCCTACTGAAGTTAATTATCCTGTCACCAAACGAGAATGTTTGGGTATTATTTGGGCACTCCAGCACTTTAAAGTATATCTTGCAGGGGTCAAAGTAACCATCATCACTGACCACCAAGCCTTACAGTGGCTCAGGAAATCAGACACCAAGAATGCTTTAACAGTCAGGTGGCGAGAGTCATTAGAAGAGTTTAACGTCGAAATCGCCTACCGACCTGGAAAATTCCACACTAATGCCGATGCACTTTCCCGACTTCCTCTTCAATCAACCTCACCAACTGAAGCAGTTCGAGCAATTCACCACCAAGACTCTACAGACCAGGACCAGCAATAACTTCTCCAAGCATACCAGAGGAATGAAAAACCCAACTCCAACTGGATATCAGCATTCGTCTTTGAACAACTTATACGAAAGGGAGACAACCTGTACACCACAGATGGCAAAATTGCAATTAGTCCCAACACCGCCATCTACTTCATGCAATTTCTGCACTCCCATAATGTTATCCCCGTAGGCCAGAAACAACTCATTATCACATTTCAAGACATATATTGGACACAAAGGCCCTATATAACAGCCAGAATGATAACTGATGCTTGCCGAGCCTGCGCCTTGGGCAAGGGTAAAACCAGAACTCCAGGTCTATCAGGGAAATTAATTGCATCCAAGCCGTGGCAACTCCTAGCTGTCAACGTCATGGGATCAATGGACGGAGTCAAAGTCTATAAATACATAATAAGCTTTGTTGACACCTATTCAAAGTACGTCATTGCCTGTCCAGCCAAAGAACGCTTCGCTTTTGCAGTTGTGGAATCTCTATTGCAACATGTATTTCCTTACTTTGGCCTTCCTCAAGCCATCCATTTGGATAATGCCCCCGAATTCACAGGACACGTCTGGACGCATATCTCCCAGATCTTTGACTATAAGATCAGTCACTCATCTCCTTATTGGCCTCAAGGAAACTCAGTATGCGAACGCAGCCACAGAACTATTGCCAACCAAATAAGAACCAGGATGCAACAAATGAATTCCACGGATTGGCCAAGCCAAGTTCGAATTGTGCAATGGGGAATTAACACCTGCCCTTGTGAGGATGGCATAACCCCTCACGAAAGGATATATGCAGAACCACCACTACTGCTCCCCTTAAGACACCTGTCAGTCCCATCCGAGCCCTCACCTAACCTAAACCAGTCACTCGTCCATCTATGCAACCGATTACGACAGCTCCAGAACCTACAAGACCTGAAACCCGACGAAACTCCCACGATCAGCCCACACCACATCGGCGACCTTGTGATGATGGCTCAACTTCCCGTGCCGTCAAAATTAAAACCTCGGTTCAAGAGTCCCTTTGAAATTTTGACCGTTCAAAATTGTTACCAAGTCATGGTCAACTACCATGGGGAATCACGCACATATCGAAACCACTATGTACGCCGATTCCAGCCTCTCAATAATAACATCACTATGTTGCTGACCCCATTGATAATGTTGCATGCCCCTCCACTAATCTAGACCCTTTACCAACCCAAACACAGAACCTACCAACTACCTATATCCTAGCCTTACCCCCAATACCCCCTCTCCCGATTCCTAAACCAAAATGCCCCTTCCTACCACTCACCCTATTCCAACCCCACTACCCTCTTTCCCTAACTATCCTACACCCCTTCCCCCAACCACTCGAGCCTTCTCAGCTTCACCTTGTTTCGCCCCTCTTCCGTCCACCCTATCCCATTCCTCATCCCTTCCTATTTCCTTTACTCAAACCATTCCAATTCCAACAAACCCTATTCTACCCATCCCTCATCCATCTCCCACCTCCTCTTCCTCCGCTAACACCGAAATCCCTACTTTTACTCCATCTTCCTAACCCAAATCTCAACCCTTCCATATCCTTTCTTACCCGTCAATTCCTCCACCTCAAACCTTCTCCACCCAAAATCCTTCCCATCCCTTCCTCCTCCTATCCTAAACCCAAACCTAAACCCTAACGCCCTCTCCACCCCAAATCCAAAAACCCCCGCTTCCTCACATCCCCACCATTAACCCCTTCACCATCTCCTATCTCACAGCCTGTGTATTCCCGGTATGGCTGCCGCATCACCAAGCCTAGGAAATGGGAACCAGCAGTGACCACAAGGAGACAAACCCCTACTCCAACCCCACCTGTGCAGCCAGACATCATGCCCACAAACCTCACGCCTGCCTCGTCATCTGCACCTGACCAAGCAGCCCAAGCAGCATCCAGCCCACCTCGCCAGTCACTAAACAAAACCCCCCCAAACGTCTCACCAACTTCCACCCCTCCCCCCTCTTTGCCTATCAACAAAAGCCCCTCTAAAACAAATCATTCTAAGAACTGCCCGTTTCCTCCCAGCCCAACAAGTGACCTTAACCCACTAACTTCCATCATTCCTTCCCCTGACTCAGCTCCAGCCACATCCCCCACTATGAAAATAGCTAAACTCACCTTTCACGTTCACAATGAGGACAGCAACATAGTTTCCCCTCAACAACTTTTAAACATACTCTCCCATTCAGATGTTCCTCTTTCCCTCACCGTTACTAGAGACGCAAATGGCCCTAACAACATCACGGCCAGATTGTGGTGCTACGTCCTCCACCATCTCCAGCCCTACATCTGCACTGAGTCTTCCAAGAAATATATGCTCCAGCCCCGAGGTCGGGACTTTTTTTTGGAAGGCGATGGTGGAATGACGGAGGATCAAATTATTCCCGACGTACCTGCCAACCCTCTACCACATATGACTAGAATATCAGACCAAACCATCCACATTGCTAGCATAAGAACCTGCAGTGGCAGCCAGAGGGACAGAGTAAACAACAACAACAAGAGAGGACCAAAGAGAGAAAACGCGGTTCGGACAGGAAACTACGATAGCCGCCCAAACCAACACGTGGCCGCACTGTACTCCAGCAACACTATGCAAGTTCATCACCAACCACTGTATTGTGCACCCACAGAATATCAAAACCATTGTGAAGTGTATGCTAAGATGCAAAGTGAATATTTAGAACCAGTGCTAACCTATCACCATAGTGCACATAATGAAGAAATGAACAGGCAAGAAATAACAGAACAGCATCACATGTCATACACAAATATCCCTCAGATCCAGCACAAGCCAAATACCAAAGTTAAATCAATGCATGCATCATCCTCACATAATTTCCAATTGCAAACAAACCCTAGTGTGACTGGCCCCCTGAAAGAACACAAGCCTGAGACCGGGCAACGAAAACGCCAACAAAATCGAAGTCACTATGCGTGCTGAACAAAGTAGAATCAAGCAATCAGCCTACTGGTCTACCACCTGTTTTGAGTTCTGCACTCGAAGCTCCCAGGATAGAAGGGAGAAAGAATGGCATTAATCTTGACGAAGAATTAAGTTCTTTATTTTCTGGTGATTCATACCAAAGGGGGGCCAGAAAATAGTTCAATCGGGATCTTCTCCAAATGTGAAATTCCGATCGAATCACAAGATTTAATGTAAAGCGGCCTCTTGAGTCTTTCTCGTGACTTCGTATTAACAGACAGGGACGAGATAGAGTCATTGGCTTCTATACCTTTCGATCAGTTCATAATAGATGAACCAAGTACTGCCAGTGCAAGTCTAGTTAACACCACTAAGCCTAGGCTTGTATCACTGTACTTCTTCGAGGTTCAGGACATTGAATATAATTATTTACTGTCCACCTACGCCCGGAAATACCTTAAGTTTACCGAGTGTAGGGGATCCTTTAGTGTCATCCTCAAGGTTAAGCGTGAATAGTGATCAAGTTCGTCGTGCCAAGACGAGAGAGAGAAGAAGTAGAGCAGAACGTATACTGGAGTTGTTTGGGCCCGAACCTAGCTGGGAAGTGTGAAATCCCAGGTCCCTGTAGTCAAGAACCAAGACAACCGTGCCTCAACCAGGGTGCTCCAAACTCGCTCTTCCAGTATTCTACTCTCCATGCAATCCTTTAGTGTTTTTCTTGTCCGTAATGGTAACAATGATTACAGTGAGGGTTTAGACTGAGGTATGCTAAGGTTCACAGTGTTAACGGAAACCAAGAAGATTTTCCATTCTTCCCTTATATATTTATTATTCGTTGCTCTGTTTCGGGAGAACAATACACACTTCTATCGTGCGGAAAATATTTATATACTTCCTCGAATTCAGGATCCTGTATTTTTCAACATTGAAATATATATATATGTTTATCCGGTTATAAAGACATACACTTACCCGTAAAACTTGGACACTTATTCAGACCTGAGTTTATGCGCTACTTATCATCCGGGTACAGATCCAATAGTGAAAGTTCAGTCGCAGAGTAATTGCTTCCTCAGTCACGTATAGTTGACTAATATTATTTTATGAAGTTATCTTTCATATGTATTACTCTTTGAGTTATTACAGTTTAATTACTTATTCAAGTTACTTTAATTTATTGTTAGTTTTTAAATCAAATATCGCCCTATTGTCCATACTTGTCAGTGTTACGCTTACAACATCCATCGCAGTAACTATTATTTACTTACATTCAAGCCATATTTGAGAGCTTTGTATATTTATTTCAGGACTTTATTTATTGTGATTTGAGATTCATCCTCTGTGTGTGTTTTTATTCATATGTTCATTTGTAACATTATTATTCTTTATATATGAATGTTATGTTTACTTTTCCAAAGACATATTGAGATTGTACCCAGCTATTAAGGAATATGACCTGTATATCCTTTGTTTGTGTGTTTTGTGTCCATTGCCTATTACTAGAGTGTTGTTCAATAGAGCTAAGGCTGATCCCTACCCAGTGGAGAGGTACCTAAGGTGATGATTAGCGCCGATTCCTAAGGTGGAAATCACAATCAGATTATCTAACGTTTTCTTGAAAACGTGGCATAACACGAACAATACTCAAAACATGGACGCACTGTGCCTCTGTACAGAGCAATAAGCTGTGCAAGGTTAAATAATCCATTAAGGCGGTTGAGCACACCCAGCTTCTGGGAAGTCGTTTTAGCAGGAGTAGTAATGGTCTTTCCAAGAGAGATCAGAAGAAAAAGAGACACAAAGAATACTGAGACAAGATTAAAGGTTGATTTTTGTATTGTTGAAGTATGAGGGATAGTCCTCTGGGAGTTCTTGACGGGTAGATAAATGGAGAAATTGGGTTTTGGAAGCATTGAAAAAACAAGATTTTCTGTGCCAAAATTGGAAATGGTTGTTAGATCAGAAGATAAGTATTCTACGGCTTCATCACGTGAGTTTTTGAGTGATTGCTTACTGGGGCGTTCTGGAAAATGAGTTGAATAGTGTAAGGTAGTGTATTCAGCATATATATGGATAGGACAGGAGGTACAGTTGAAAAGATAATTTATGAATTTTAGAAAGAGAATTGGAGATAGAACAAAACCCTGAGGAACATCAGAGTTGATAGGAAGAGGAAGTGATTGATGGCCGTCCACAACCACAGCTATGGAACGGCCTGAAAGAAAATTAGAGCTATAGGGATAGAAAACGAACGACGGGACTTTAGATATTCGAGATTTGTGCCAGACTCTATCGAAGACCTTCGATATATCTAGTGCAATAGAAAAGGCTTCACCGAAGTTCCAAAAGGAGGATGACCAAAAGTTAGTAATATATGAAAGAAGATCACCAGTAGAGCAACCACTAAGCCCTGAGGAAGCCATACTGGCGATCTGAGAGGAAATTATGCGAAGATAAATGCTTAAGACATTTTGAAGCAAGAATAGTTTCAAAGACTTTGGATATGCAAAAAATGAGAGCAATTGGACGATAGTTGGAGGGTTGAGAGCGGTCACCCTTCTTTGGGACAGGTTGATTAAGAGCAAACTTCCAGCAAGAAGGGAAGACGTTAGAGAATTGACAGCGACGGAAGAGTTTGACTAGGCAGGGAATCAGCACGGAAGCACAGTGTTTTAGTACAACAGGAGGATCACCATCTCGACCATACGCCTTCCTAGCATTAAGCCCAGAGAGGGTAGAAAGTACATCTCTAGAGGAGATTATGATATTAGGCATAAGTGAGAGAGGGGAGTGGAGAGGGAGGAATGTGCATCGTTGTGTGTGTGTGTTTATGTGCGTGTTTGTGTATGTCCCACAACTTCCTCCTGCTCCTCCTCTTTCTCTCTATCTAATTTTGTCTTTCTCTCTCATTATCTCTCTCTCTCTCTCTCTCTCTCTCTCTCTCTCTCTCTCTCTCTCTCTCTCTCTCTCTCTCATGTGGTCCTTCCTAATTTGAACAAAATCACCTGGCGGTCGTCACTGTATTAAAATAATTCATAATTAAAATTAAGTTAAATAAGGGAGAGAGAAAGAGAGAGTTACAAGGAATAGTTAGTATATCAGAGACCTTGCGATTCATTCTGACGAGATACTCTGAGTGGAAGGAGGGAGACTGTTTAGTGCACTACACTGTCTAGTATCCCTTCTAAGAGTTTTACTATGATAGAGAGAGAGAGAGAGGGTCGGTCACCAGCTATCATCTGTGGTGTCAAGTAACATCAGATAAGTGAAAGCTACAGCACTACCAATTTTTGGCCAGAGAAGAGCTTTCATAAAATGGTTTGACTATAATTCCACGAGGACCGACCTCACCAAAACGGTCAGAGGTCATCTTAAGAAATTGTCTGTAGAGAGCCGATCGGACCACACCCGGTGATCCCCCTCACACCCAACCCATCTCTTCCATATGTCTATCTTATTTTATCTTAAAACTATCTATCGTCCATAATTTTCGCCAAAAAAACAAAGTCGGTCGGGGACAATCGAGAGGGTCACCCTCGGTGAAAGTATACAGTATCACCCTCATCATCAAAGCAGCACCACAGAAAACCCAACCCAACCAATGTATTCTTTACTAATGCCTGTAGTATCCAAAACAAATTCCCAGACTTGGAAGAAATTGCATATACGAAAAATCACGATATTATAGGAATAACAGAATCCTGGATAAACATCGATAATCGAGATTTCTTAGCAGAATATACACTGACAGGCTATAATATGATCGATAATATGATCGAATGTAGTAGAAAGACAGAAATGGAGGTGGTGTTTTATTATACGTCGAAGAAAGCCTTAATCCTGTACTTACCTCCATTCAGACAGTAAATCATATTAATGCAATATATATTTATTTTAATAAATCACACGACAAGGTATCCTAAGACTAATTTACCGGCCCCCAGCCCAACCATCAACTATCGATTCGGAATTGTAGGCTTCAACCAAATGTTAGAGATAAGTAATAACAAAAATGCGTAATTCTTAGTGATTTCAATTTGTTAATGGCTAAATGGAGCGAATGCAAAACGTCACCCATAGGACAAGATCTCTATACCAATTTACTGTAAAGTTCACTATATCAATTTGTCAACTCCCCCCATGCGTGGCAACACTATTCTTGATCTCATCCTCACAACAGAAGATGATTTAGTAAACCAAGTCGTGGTAGGTGATGAATTTAGTTGAAGTGATCACCGTTTAATAGCCTTCAATATTAACATCGATAACGTTAAACCAAACGAAGGCCAGAAGAAAGTAATTCATTTTAGAAAGGCTGACTTTCACAAGTTGCAAATCACCCTTAATTCTACAAATTGAAATTTCATAAACCAGCTACACATATAGAGAACATAAGCCTAAATGGTGAAACAAGGAAATCAAAGGTTGTCTAGCAAAGAAACTTGTCCATGAAACATTCTATCTATCTATCTATTGTGTCTACCTGTCCAGCTGTTTCAGGCAATCAGCGAGCCAGCCGCATGTGCCTGGTGAGTTATCTGCTCAACAGGTGGCGTTGTGTGTGTGTAAGTGTGAGAGTCCGAGTGTAGGGGGTGAGACAGTGAAGCACGGGAACGAGATGGCTTCAGAGATGGGGTCGTTTCGGGCCATGAGTGAGCACCATGCCTCATGTGAAGGCAAGATGGCAGGTGCTCGTTGTACTCTACGTGCTTCACATGTCTCACTCCCTAGACTGGAACAAGACCTCACGGGCTTCACTGTTCATTGTAAAAACGGTGAATGTTAAGGCTCTCAGCCTATGCCCGAGAGGAAGTAAGTTGGAATATAGAAAAAAAAAAAAAAAAAAAAAATGGCATGACGGGCAGGTATACTGTATAAGGAAGGGGGTGGGCCTGGAGAGTTGAAGGGACTTGTGTTTTTGAAAAGAGGCTCCAGTCCTGACGATATGCTTGACTTAAAGTGTACTGGCTTAATAATCCAATAGGGTTGATAGCTTCTGAAGTCCTATTTTTACTAACTGGAGAGTCATTCCATGACACAGCACAGTCAGGAGAACATCTCAGCAGAGGTGCTGCCATGCAACCCTTTGTTCTTGCCTACCACACAAGGGGAACAAATAGAAGGAGCCCACCTGCTTTCCTGAAGAGTAAGTTGGTGCAATACCAGGCATCAAAGCGGAGAAGAGACGATTTGGATTACGCACAATTATTCCACCTGCAGTTTCCTGGGCCCTGTACACACCTAGCCCGCCTACATACTACCTTTGAAGCCATCCATGGAAGAGAAAGGAGCTGTGGTGAAGATGATTATGGTAGAGTGATTTTTTTTTCTTGGATTGAAGGGACGAAGGAACAGATGGCACCCCATTTACCCTGTGGTAGAGCGTATGTCCGGCAGTACTTCTTTGATTTCCCATGGAATGATTTCTGCTTCCGTGGCCGAGGACCCTCGGAGAGTGCTGAATGCATTACCGAGGTAATCCTCTCGGGCATGGAAGCGTACATTCAATTTTCTTTCTCTCAGTCTAATGCAAAAAAATCTTGGTTTACTCACACTTGTTCTACTGCTGTCCACAACAAGGAGGAAGCATTCAAACGGTACCGACGCCTTAAAACTCAAGAATCTCATTCTTCCTATGTTTCTGCCCGGAATCAAGCCAAGTCTGTTCTTCGACTTGCCAAGCACTCTTTCATCAATAATATATGCACTGAACTATCCAACTCTAGCTCTTCCCAAGCTTTCTGGCATCTAGCCAAAAACCTCTCCAACACCTTTTCTTCCTCGTCTTTCCCTCCCCTGTTCCACTCTGATGGCACAACCATCACTTCTTCCTCTGACAAAGCTGAACTCTTTGCTCAAACTTTTGCCAGAAACTCTACCTTGGATAATTCCGGTGCTATTCCTCCCTCTCCACCCCCCTCTCTCCTACTTATGCCTAATATCCTAATCTCTTCTAAAGATATACTTTCTACCCTCTCTGGGCTTAATACTAAGAAGGCGTACGGTCCGGACGGTGTTCCTCCTGTTGTACTTAAAAACTGTGCTTCCGTGCTGACTCCCTGCCTAGGCAAACTCTTTCGTCTCTGTCTCTCCTCTAACGTCTTTCCTTCTTGCTGGAAGTTTGGTCTCATTCAACCTGTCCCAAAGAAGGGGGACCGCTCTCAACCCTCCAACTATCGTCCAATTGCTCTCATCTCTTGTATCTCTAAAGTTTTCTATACTATTCTTGCTTCCAAATTTCTTCAGCATTTCGCTTCTCATAATATGCTCTCAGATCGCCAGTATGGCTTCCTTAAGGGTCACTCTACTGGTGATCTTCTTTCATATCTTATTAACTCTTGGTCATCCAACTTTCGGGACTTCGGTGAGACTTTTTCTGTTGCACTAGACATATCGAAGGCCTTCGATAGAGTCTGGCACAAATCTTTAATTTCCAAACTGCCCTCCTTCGGTTTCTGTCCCTCCATCTGTGCCTTTGTCTCTAATTTCCTTTTTGGCCGTTCCATACGTGCGGTTGTGGACGGCCATCGCTCAATTCCTCATCCTATCAACTCCGGTGTTCCTCAGGGTTCTGTACTGTCTCCTATTCTCTTTCTAATTTTCATAAATGATCTTCTCAACTGTACATCTAGTCCCATCCTTTCATATGCAGACGACTCTACTTTACACCACTCAATTAGTTTTACAGAATGCCCCAGCCAGCAGTCCCTCAAAAGTAAACGTAATGAAGCCATAAAATGCTTATCTTCTGATCTAGCTACTATTTCCAATTGGGGTAGAGAAAACCTTGTTACATTTAATGCTTCCAAAACTCAATTTATCCACCTTACTACCCATCAGGAACCTCCAGAGGACTATCCCTTATTCTTCAACAATACAAAAATCAACCCTTCATCTTCCCTCAATGTTCTCGGTGTCTCTTTTTCTTCAGCTCTCACTTGGAAAGACCATATTACCAATCTCGCTAAGGCAGCCTCCCAGAACCTGGATGTAGTCAACCACCTCAAGGGGTTCTTTACCCCTGCTCAGCTACTTGCTCTGTACAGGGGCACAGTGCGTCCTTGTATGGAGTATTGTTCACATGTGTTGGGAGGATCCTATCACACCGCACTCCTAGATAAAGTAGAAAGGAAAGCTTTTCGTATCATTAACCTCCATCCACTCACCAATTTTCTGCAATCTCTCTCTCTTCACCGCAATGTTGCATCTCTCTCACTATTCTATTGCTACTACAATAATCAGTGTTCCTCGGAGCTTTCCCAGTGTATACCACCTCCTCTACGTAGGGTATGTAGTACCCACCTTGCAACACAATCCCACCCCTACTCTGTGCAACTCTCCAACCGAAGAGTGAAACGCTATTCTCAGACTTTCTTCTATTCAACTGCTGAGCTCTGGAACTCTCTCCCAGAATCAATCTTTCCCTCTTCCTATGACTTATATTGCTTCAAACTCCGTGTGTCCAGGCATTTTAGCTCGAACGTCCCTTGATTTCGGCCCTGTCACTCTTTGAAATCTGGGGGAGGCACTCCCTGCAGGCAGTTATGCCTTTTGTCTCCCTCATTCACATAGAAAACAAAAATGCCGGCCTTGTGGTGGTAAAAACAACTAGAGAAGAAGATTGAAGCAGCTGCTGTAAACAAAAAAATTATATGAGACTATATTGGCGTCACCAGACTATATTGAGACTGAGATGTCTGATTAACCCGTACAGCCCCAGCGACGCGTCTGACGCGTCGGCGATGTATGTAACGCACAGCCCCAGAGACGCGCCTGACGCGTCACCCTAATTGCGCCGACCGTAACCTCAGGAGTAGCCACTCAAGAGGGCTCAGATTTGTATGGGAACTGTGTACGTATCCCACGCAACCGTGCCGATGGTTGAAAACTCTCAAAGTCCACGTGCGTGCGCGCGAGCGCGCAATAACCTGTTTTTTTGGGATAATTGCCTTCAATTTTTTACTCTTGTAAAATCCGTTTTCGGGGGCTCTGTAGGACCATTTTTAAAGCTTTTTGAGCGGTTTTTCGTGGTTTTTCCTTCATTCCTAACCCATTCGCTATTGTTTCTGGAATAAAACCATTTTTTGAAAACCGGCCGGGTTCTGGTGCGCAAACATTACAAAACTAGCCGGGGCTCCACGGGTTAATGGTGTTGGTGAAAAAAAAAAAATATTGCCTTATTGGGCAAGAACAAAATATTTAGTCTATGACTACAGAATTGATGACATATATATACCTGGAGTTGACGAATAGCTTTATCTGGTTAGTGAAGCAAAAGCTAATAGCTAATAATAGGCTTAGGATCTGATATAGACAACAAAGTACATAGTTCCGTGGAGTTAAGCTTGATTTATATAAAAGCTAATAGCTAATAATAGGCTTAGGATCTGATATAGACAACAAAGTACATAGTTCCGTGGAGTTAAGCTTGATTTATATAAAAGCTAATAGCTAATAATAGGCTTAGGATCTGATATAGACAACAAAGTACATAGTTCCGTGGAGTTAAGCTTGATTTATATAAAGGAGCTCAAGGTCTATCCTATGCCTACCTGAGAATCTAGGTATATAACAGGGAGCAGATACAAAAGTGAAACCTAAAGTAATTCTGTCTCCAATTAAGGATAAACTAATACAGAAATCTTGCCCGCAAAGCTATGCGGGTTTGCTGAGTAGAGTTGTGTTAGGTTAACTTATTTTGAGTTATAGTCAGGATAAAGGCATACAGTCCTGTCATTGGGAAAGTATATCTGTTAACAAGGAAACACCATTATCGAATCATATATATATATACCGTATATATATAATATATATATGTATATATATATATATATATATATATATATATATATATATATATCGTCGATAGCATGCTAGTAATCGCAGGTAAATATCTATTGAATAAGTCGAATTAAATTAAACTTTGAATAGCGATTGTACAGATAAGTTATAATAGGAACTAATCCTTCCGAAAGACTAGTTTGTACTATTCAGTCGTAGAGTATTCAAACCTTTCTAGCTTGAAGTTATCTCGACCAGGACTGAGACATTCTAATTATACGGAATATTGCCTGCCTTTTATTTATTTATTGAATAAAGTATATTTTCCTGATCAACCGCCGGATTATTCCTACCCTATTGTTATGAGTACATTTAATATATATAGTACATATATGCTAAAACATATTGTTTTATACCACCATTTGCGAGGTTACAGAATAATTAGTTTTGTATCGGATTTTTTTTTTTAGAGCTCTGCGGAGGCGGAGGACGAGGCGGATATCTATTTATCATAAAATGCGATTGCAGATAAAATTTCGAAAGTTAAGATTTTGTTTTCTTCTCGGACGTGGACACAACTGCGTATTATTTTTACCTCTATGCGAACGCGGACATGGATTTTTTAATATATGTATTTTAATCATATCTATGCTGAAAGTACCTACTTAAAATATCTTGCGATGTTATTCCCATGAATAATTGAAGATATTTGTATCACATTTGGCTAGTTAGAATAGATTATTTAAATGCCATTGAATACAAACAATCTAAATAGGTCCATGTTGTGGCAACACTGCCGCTGGCTGAGCGTCCAGTTATGCCTATATACAGTATAGCACATGTACCTATTGCAATAGTGAGAGAGTGAGATAGATAGATAGATAGATAGATAGACAGAGAGAGAGAGAGAGAGAGAGAGAGAGAGAGGAAAAAATAAGAGATGGAGGGAGGAAGAGAGCTAATAGAGAAGAATACAGAGGAATGGGGATTGGTAGGTGAGATGAACAGAGAGGAGAGACGTGGATGAAAAGGGATTATGACAAAAAGAGAAAGGAGAACGTGAATGAAAAGGAGAGAGAAAAAGGATTATGAGAAAGGAGAATTATTGGATGGGTGGAGATCCGCAACATCCGCGGTTCGTTGACGAGGAGGCCGATAATTATGAGGACCTTTAATTATCTGAAAACGTGGTGGCGGATATTGATGATGAGGTTTTGTTGTCTAAAAACGCAGACGCGGATAGTAATACGAACATTATTTTTACTGAGGAGGCTCCGCAGATGCGGAGGTGGAGGCGGATATCCGATACATCACTATTACAGATATCCCTGGATAGCCGAGTTCCCTACAAACTTTACGGATATTCTTTTAGCAGGTAAGTACGTTACCTTAGGCCAGGGGTTCTTAACCTGGGGTCCATGGACCCTTTGGGGGTCCATGGACAGGCTTCAGGGGGTCCGTAAAGGGCCGCTAAAAATCTGTATTGGGCGTGAAGCGATCAGGTGTTAATACCGACTTGAGACGGTAACTGTGAGTGAGTTACTCAATCAGACTCAGTCCTACTGAAGCTCACAATTAGTGAAGGTGTGTTTGTGTAAACTACTGTAAAGTGACTCATAAAATTGTTTGCTTCCTTTTTCAATATAGAATCCACCAGCAAATAAATTACACAACCGTCATATGGCAAGAGTCATAATTTAGTGATAATAGAATTTTCTTCAGTCTTGCTCGGGCGGTGATAGGGAGAGCACGCCATTGTGGGTCTATAAGAGGCCCTCCTGGTCCCTTATATCATAAATATGATAATAAAATATATAAGCGGTATACACGTGCATATCTATTGGATTTATGCATCACATATATTTTTGTATTTTATACTTACCGCTAACCGTTTCACCCCAATGTTGCCGAAATCCTACCCAGCTATAGCTGTTCATCACAATCTCTTTCTACACGCCGCAATGTTGCATCTCTTTCACTCTACTATCGCTATTACAACAATCAATGTTCTTCAGAGCTCTATCAGTGCATACCCCCTTCCTTGCGGAGAGTATAATTAGGCACCCGCCTTTCAACAGTCCCACTCCTATTCTGTCCAGCTCTTCAGCCCAAGAATTGGCAAATTTTCTCAGTCTTCTACTCAACAAGTGAACTCTGGGACTCTCTCCCTCAATCATAATGTCCTTTATCCATTGATTTAAACTGCTTTAAACTTTGTGTGTACAGGTATTTTGACCCCAACGTACCTTGAATTCGGCCCTGTTACTCCTTCGGCTTAGGGAGAGACACTCGTTACAGGCAACCTGCCTTTGTCTCATTTCATAAACATAACAACAAAATATGTGGAAAACAAATAAAAATACTAATTTTGCACAGTATTTGGTCCCTCTTATTTTCCTTTTTGACTGCCTTCAGGAAGCAGCAAATGCTAATTAAGGCACTCTACATTTTATATTTTTTCCGGGGTGCATGCCCCCGGACCCACCTAGAGATCACAACTTCGGCGCTCAGTCGCGCTATAATGACAACGGATTGGAGATATATAATTATAAAACAAAAACAAAAATTTTGTTTATTTTTTGTTTTGGGTGGGGGGGGGGGGGGAATTGACACCCTGTGTATGAGGCAATCAATTTTCAATACAATAAGTGTGTTCATTGCGTACAACATTTCGTATCTGTGTTTTTTCCTGGGAGGGGGTCCATAGGTTTCAACAGATTTTCAAAGGGGTCCGTGATTAAAAAAAGGTTAAGAACCCCTGCCTTAGGTGGATGCTATACAGGGTAAGCATTTCTCAGAACTTGGGTTCTTTTGGGCCAGTGATGCGCAGCTTTCCAAGTCTATCCACAACCCATGATTCCAAGGTAGCACGGTACATAAAAGTAAGTGGCATTACAACGCTGCCCCTTACATCATACTTACCACTCACTGGTCAACCTACCACTACCTTGCGCAGAAGCTGACAATTGTGTGGAATTCCTTGAAGCATCCATAGGGGAACAGAGACACCTTGCACTCTGCATACTTCAATGTGACGTCCTTTCATCGTGGATGTTGTAGTTGGGCGCGGCTACAAGCGAGCTCTTCCCACCTGTGCCCTTCCCTCTGTCGGAGTGATCTCCTGAAGGAAGTGATGACTCATATAGTCCCTGCCCTGCAGCCGGTCAGGAAAGCTGGTCACGGGTGCCCTTGGCAAAGCTTACTCACTGGACTTGTCATGACTTGACATTATATATTTAGTCGAGGTTGAACATTACGTTCTCTTTCATTTATATCGATCCAGAAGGATGATCATTTTTTTTATCAATATATAGTTGAAAGATTATAATTTACTGGTATTGATTAATGTATATGTGAATGTATGAATGTTCCTTGGGTATTAATACAATATATTATTTGCGCAAAAGGCTGCGTATCGAACCTAGCCATTGTTCGAATGTAAGCACCCACAGCCCAAACAAGCTGTCCAACATTCAAGCTTTCAAAGCTTAATTTAAAGTGATCGCAATATTACCGCTAAATCTTTGACCTACTTCAACTCTGTTCTACTCTACAAACCATATAAGCTGTTATTATAATCACTGGGGCCCATATTATAATCACTGGGGCCCATATTATAATCACTGGGGCCCATATTATATAATATACAATGTGGGCCCCATCAAGCAGTTCATCAATGACTTGGGCTGTTGCAAAGGTTTGGGTAGTCCTATTGGGACTGTTTGCGATAAAATAGTATTGAGCATACCTGAATTTAATTGAAGAAAGACATAACACAAGCACTTAATAATATTGAGTACTTGTTTTATTTTTGGTTTCTCAATTATATTGAGGTAATTTCTTTCTCTCTGTATCTTCAATTATCTGTTATCACAAACAGTCCCAAGAGGACTACCCAAACATCTACAACAGACCCAGTCATTGATGAAATGCTTGATGGAATACAGGTTGTATGCGTACATGAGAACAATGTCGGTGATATGGAGGACAACGTTCTTGTACCAATGTTCAGGTCTTCCTCAGGTAGTCCACGAAACCGATCTGCATGATGCTCTCATTCACCAGCCGCCTGTTTGTGTTGTAATCGATAACGGCATCAGGTTTTATGATGGGCACATGGACACGCCCGCCTGTGATGGAGTCCTGCACCCATCTCCTCCTACCACTATCCCTTACTGCACCCTTGTGGATGGTTAATTGAAAATGGAGTGGCGTGTTGTCATACCAACATACAACCTGTACCCTATCGGTGTTGCTCATCTTCCGGATGATGCCGCCTTTTATGTTGACTTAGTAACCGCGGCCAGTACTTCCTGTTGCTCCTGAAGGTGCCACAGGACTACGGACATATACTAGTGTTAGGTGAGGGTTAGCTTTGTATCCCACATACTGAAGGTAGGTTAGGTTAGGTTAGGTTCTTTGGTTAGATTAATGACAAGGGATCAGGTGCTAGGTACGGAATACCTAGGAACAGCACTAGGAACACTTATTACCTGGTAGGTGAGGGCTAGTTTTGTATCCCACATACTAAGTACTATGGACACATTGTAGGTGTTAGGTGAAGGTTAAGGTTAGTCTTGTATCCAATGTACTAGGTCTAGGTTACTGGGTATATGATTTTCAAAACCACTATGTTTACGACAAATCGGGTATTGTGGGTTTATAAATCGAGAAAACCTGAGCCAAATATCGAAATTGGGTTGATGTCTTTTCCACTCGTAATACTCGCAAAATCCGAGCCTACTTTTGCCAAAACTTGGCTCAGGCTTTCAAAAATTCGGATTTTATGGGTTTGTAAATCAAGAAAACCCGAGCCATATTTCGAAATTAGGTTACTTTTTGTTTTACTCTAAAAATCACAAAACCGGAGTCAACTTTTGCCAAAAGTTGGCTCTGGTTTTCGAAATCATGGGTCGTATGCCATTCCAAAACCTTGAAACTCGAGCCAAGTTTTGCTAAAATACGCTATTATCGCCGTTTTACGCATTTTCCCTGATGCTCATAGCCCTCCCCACTATCGGGCGGCGTGTCTTAATCAAAATTGTCCGTGTTTTTTTGTTTATGAACCACATCGGAAATTGCAAACAAAACAAAACCATTATCCATCAATCTTATTGAAATCAGCACCTATGTTGCCAGTAGGGGGCCTAATTAGGTGTTGGCATTAATCAAAGGAGATGGGCAAGAGGTGTGGGACCAACACCAACGCAACAAAAAAAAAAAAAATTGTTCGAGTGTGAGGTGTCAGCTCTAGGAATTGTTTGTAGCGAGTTAGGGTTTAAATTAAACTTAATTACCGACGGTGTGGACATAATTATATGTCAATGAAGTACATGATATAACTAATATACAGTATATGCCTAAATAATATCAATGGTTTTGTACGGTGTAAAGGTAGATATAAACCACAAAGTATCCTCCATACCACGCTTATGATGTTTAACTTTAGTATTAGGTTGGTATCGTTTATATATCTAAGATTGTATTATATAATTGTTTATATAATTATTTAGTGTTTGTATATATGCCCCATATATTAGTGTTTTCTTCTTAGTTCAATGCACTGTTTGATTACTACTAATCTGAACACCCATTATGATCGATATGCATAATATTGCATTTCTCCCAAGTTTAGTGGCGTTTGCCATTTCTCGGATAACTTATCCCGTCTGTTAAGATCTATACTAACTTCTCAAGCGGTTTGGGATTGTTCACATTTACTCCTTGTTTATGTCATAATGGAAACTTGAAGATCACACTCAATGGACCATTCAAACAGTATTTCAAAAGCTATTTAATACTATTTATCAGTACGAAGAAGCTGAGGTTCAAAAAGTATGATTACTTAATCGATAATGGTAACTTTCACTTAAAAGAACTGCACTAATTATAATGATATAGGCAGATGCAGCATCTTCTAGGAAAATGCAATCCCTTCTCGTTTGTTCATGTTACTTTTGAAATATATGTTCCTGAACATAGTACAACCATTAGCCTATTCCATGGTTTTGTCTTTCTGCAGTATTATTATGACTAATGTGTTCGCTTCACTCCGCCGTGTCTCTCTCTCTCTCTCTCTCTCTCTCTCTCTCTCTCTCTCTCTCTCTCTCTCTCTCTCTCTCTCTCTCTCTCATTATTCACACGGTTCCTGTCTGCTACATCACCATCAACCTTCTTTATCCCCTCGTTCTCTCGGGCCTTATATCTTCCCTCCTCCTCTTCTTGTGAAACTGCCTCTTTCCTTCCAAAATGGTGGTGGTATGTATGTCTACATAACCTTCATACCAGATTCTTGCCTGTCTATTGAATCTCCTTCGTGCATTAATTTCCAATCATGCAAAAGTACTCTATTAAATATTTTCCAGTACGGCTTGTTGCCGAAGGACGTGAAGAGTGGGAAGAAAGCCTTCTTCGCTTTGCAGTCCTTTCTGTACCAATGTTATACTGTAGTAAATTGGACAAAGCCGTGTAATTGTTAAGGTGGGATCACCTCGTTTGGACTAAGTGGCCTATGTATCCATGTAACGTTATGTAACTATACCATATGTTTCACAGGCCTAGTAACATATAATTGAATCATTTTATGGGAAGACAATTCACATTCTGTGAAAGCTTGACTAAAGAATGTATACCCACTTGATGCAAAAAGGTCTTATGATGGGAAAAGGTTTTATTCTAAGGACACAACATGTTCGCCTCTCTCTGGAGCCCTCTCCACATTCAGTGGGAGTCGAAACTGTCGTGGGTAGGCCATACCTTCCCCCCCCCCCCCCCCCTTCCCTCCCCACACACACACACACCAATAAACAAACAAACAAAGACACAATAGATTAACGTTATTGATAAATGTTTGTTATTATATTAGTCTATAGTAGTATCCTCTATATTTTAACTGAAATTGATTGCTTTTCAAATATATATACAGAATATATATATATATATATTTTTGTTTCCGGATTTGTTTTTACATACAATCATAAATGTGTTGACAGTCAATCAGTTAGTAACCAGCCCTTACTCCCACAAGGGGTAGGGAGGATTAGCAAGAGACACGAGAAAGGAAACAGAGGTGACAGGAGAAGAACTCATAACAGTTCGCCAACAACAAAACAAGCACAGACGCATTCAGAAGCACCAATCACTCTTCAGCCCCGAAATCAATGGCTTCACCTCAGACAGTATACTTTCGGACAAGGTCTCTACATATCAACATCTGGGACAAACACATTCTAGAGGTGTCATTAAAAAGGATCCAGAGACCTTCATATACTCTCTCTAACAAACTTCCTCCATTCATTCCGGTCACTTGCTAATTAGTTTGCTTCATCTATTTCTTGTTCACGCTTTGACACACATTCTGACACCATTATCATATCATCTTCTTCTCAGCTGTCCACGCTTTCTTCTTCCTTCTACTTCACTCCGAAGTTTATGAATTAAGCTGTTCTCCATTAATCCTTACATTATACACAGTCTCCTTCTCTTTCTATTACCATTACTTTGCTGTTATTGACCTTTATTTTCAGACTTCGTCTTTCACATACTTCCACAAATATCGCCACTATCTGGCACAGGTCATTCTCTTCCTCGGCATAATTATAACACTGCGTCATCTGTATACAACACATTAGTGACAGTAATTCTATTCCCACCACTAACCTCTCTACTCCCTCTCTTGTTCTGTCCTATAATTCTCTCATTACCCCATCCATGAAGACAATCAGGGTGACATCACACATACCTGTCTCACTCCGACCTGCACACTACACCACTCAATGTGCCATTTATTCTTACACATACTTCACTACCATGATAACAACTCTTTACTGCATTCAACAAATGCCTTTGTTACCATACAGCTCTAAAACGTTCCACAATACTTCTCTATTAATTTGTCATATGCTTTCTCAAGATCCATAAATGCCATGTATGCCCTCTTATGTTGTTCACATGTCATCTCTAGCATCTATTTCACTGCAAAACTCTGATCCACACATCCTCTTCCACATCGAATTCCACCCTGTTCATGACTCACTTTTCCATCGGTAATTTCTTTCATTCTGTCAATCACTATTCTCGCATATACCTTACCAACCACACTCAGCAGACTAATACCTATGTGGCAGTCAGTCAGTCAGTCAGTAAGCAGCCCTTACTGCCACAAGGGGTAGGGAAGATCAGTAAATGACTCAAGAAAAGAAACAGAGGTGACAGGAAAAGAAACAAATTACAGTTCGCTCACAAAAAGCAAATACACAAACATTCAGCAGCACCAATCACTCATGAAGGCAAACAGGATTATCGGGTTCATCTCTAGGAGTGTGAGTAACAGAACTGCTGATGTTATCTTAAAACTTTACTTGTCATTAGTGAGACCCCATATGGATTATGCTGTCCAATTTTGGTGTCCTTATTACAGAATGGACATAGATTCATTGGAGAGAGTACAGCGTAGAATGACAAAAATTATCCATAATATTAGAAATCTTTCGTATGAAGAAAGGTTGAAGAAATTAGGTTTACATTCGTTAGAGAGACGCAGAGTTAGAGGGGATATGATAGAGGTGTTAGTGGGATTAACAAAGGGGACATGACAAATGTACTAAAGCTCAGTGATAGCGAAAGAACTCGTACCAATGGTTTCAAATTAGTTAAATTTTGTTTCAGAAAAGAAATAGGCAAGTATTGGTTTAGTAACAGAGTTGTAGATGGGTGGAATGGACTACCAAGTGCTATAGTGGGATCTAAAACTGTAGGGAGCTTTAAGATAAAATTGGATAAGCATATGGACGAGAGGGGTTGGGTGTGAAGGGGGATCAGCCGGGTTGGGCCAATCGGCGCTCTGCAGACCCCCATAATCCTGCGTTAATCTCTGACCGTTTTGGTGAGATGATCCTCAGGGTATTGGAGTGTGAAGCCTATAATTGGGCTTTGTAATTGAATTGGGGTTGTGTGGGACAGGGATCTGCCTTGCTTGGGCCAATCGGCGCTTTCTGCAGACTCCCATTTTCTTATGTTCTTATGTTCTTATGAACCCTCGAAATCAATGGCTTCACCCCAGATGTTATTATACTTCCGGTCAAGGGCTCTTCAAATCAACATCTGGGATAATGGCCTTCCAAGTTTGCCATTTAAAAGGGTCCAGTGACCTTCATGTACTCTCTTTAACAAAGTTCCTCCATTCATTCCTGTCATTTGCATGTTCTTTTGCTTCCGCCATTCCCTTTTCACGATTTGACACACATTATGACACCATATCATACCATCTTCATCTTGGCTTTTTACGCCTTTTTCTTCCTTCAACTTCACTAACATAGATCCTTTTAACTAGTCTTTCTTCAGGCATTCTTGTCATGTGACCATACCATCTGAGAGCACTTTTTTCAACCTTTTGCTCTACCGACCTCTCTTAACTCCACATGCCTCCCTTTTGTTCACACTTCTTACTTTGTCTATTCTTTGAAATCCACACACATTTATTAGCAAATCCATTTCAACTGTTCTTACTCGTGACTTGTCATTACTATACCATACGAGAGTTTCACATCCATACATAATGTCGGCACCAACACTACCCCATGCAATCCTCTCACTACTTCCATATTCAAGTTTATGATCTTAAACAAGGCTTTCATTTCTTGTTACTCTGTTTTCTACTTGTCTTGTACATTTTCCCCTTTTCTCAATCATGGCTCCCAGATACATAAATTCTGTATTTATCTTCTATTAGTTTTCCATTAATCCTTACATTACACACAGTGTCTCCTTCTCTTTCTACTGCCATTACTTTGCATTTATTAACATTTACTTTCAGACCTCGTCTTTCACATACTTCCACCAATATCTCCACCATCTGGCACAGGTAATTCTCGTCCGCGGCACATGACACTGCGTCATCTGCATACAGCATAATAGTGACAGTGATTATGTTCCCATCACTTATTATCTCTACTCCCTCCTCTGTAACACTTACATTAATTTCGTTCACCTTCAACTTCACACAAAGGGACTACCATTCCCCTCTTCCAGTTCACTGGCACCACTAAATTTGTCCAAGCTTTTGAACATACTTTCCACATCCAATCCATTGATATTTCACCTCCAATCCTTATCATTTCACATTGTATTTCATCTACACCAGCAGCTTTTCCATTTTTCCACTTCTTTACTGCATTCACTATTTCTCTAGATATGTTACCGCTTTCTACATGTCTCTCACGTGGTAGGCTACAGCTAACATACCTCTATCATTGACAACTACTCTGTTTCCATTTCCAGTCATATATCCTTCAAAATACTCTTTCCAAATCTCCCTGTTTTGCTCTTCATCAGTAATCACATTTCCTATTTCATGTTTTACATTTACACTTTTCTAACCACATTCTCTCCTGCATTTATGTACTTCCTTCAAAAATAATTTCTTGTTCTCTGCAAAGTTTTCAGTAATTTTTGTCTCCCAAATCCTCACTAACTTTCTCTTTCTTGTCCTTAACTAATCTCTATACTCCGGTGTTGCTCTATGCTCTTCTTGTAACCTACTTCCTTTTACTTTCTCCACAGTTCTTATTCGGCATCCAAACATTTGTTGAAACCTCTTGAAATATGTATGGTGCATTCCTAAAGCATATAATGCACACAGTGTTGTTTGAGTTTCGCAGTTAACATTAGTAGAATTTTAGTAGAAAGTGCCCAAAATAATGTTTGAAAACATATATTATAACTAAATTCATGAAAATCTCAAAATGTTTCACACAAATATTTGGAGTAAAAAAACAACGTCAATATTGCAATTTTGAAAAGAAAAAAAATACACATTCATATATAGGTATATTGCATATTTGTACATTATTACACGTATAACAGTCCATAAATACTCGTGGCATGGGGTCTAGAATGGGAAAAATGTCTTGAGATACTACGTGCATTTCAATGTTCAACCCGATAATATGGGTTTATGAAAAATAATTTAGGGTGTGGTTCTCTTATCATTTTCTTTTAGAAAGCGACATTTAGAGAAAACGTAGAAATCTATACTATTTGATGGTAAACTGACTAACTTTTACTGAGTGGGTTAGCGGGTGAAGATATAGAGTGAATTATATCAATTACCATACAGTAAGAGTACAACATTGTTCCCCATTTATCCCCTAACTGTCCCTGTACATGATCTCTGAGGTTGAAGGAGGATACATTTGTTGTTCACACTAAGTATGGTACCACATAGTCTTTTTGATCAAAGTAATATAACATTTTCCATTGAAAAATAGGTTCAAGGGTATACATATACTGTATATATATATAGCCTATACAAAGGAGTACAAAGGCAATCAAGCAACAACAGGGCTAGTGACCCCTCTAGGCTGCTTGTCCTCCAAAACACTGAGGATCAAGTGTCCAAACGATGGTTTAGAGTGGGTAAGGGAAAATTGGAAAGGGAAAGTATAGGAGGATCAGGCTGCAGGCACCAGCCGAACAAGGCGGTAAACTCGGGGAGTGCTGCAGGTGGTGTGTAAGGATAACTGGAACTCCTGTTTCATCACCAGGCCTCGTTTGCTGATTCTTTCGTGTCCATGCCTCACCAAAATAGAGGGCAACACCAGTTTTCCCTCCAAAACACCTTCTCTTTGTTTCAATATACTATACTACAAACACCTTACATACTGGACCACTGCCTTCTACTCTTACTATCAATTTCAATAACATTTGTGGCACTTCCTCTAACTTCCACCCTGTTGCACACCACCTCTCCTTTGCCAACCCTGACCATATCTTTCTCACCAAAACCCAATTGTCTGGGACTACTGACAGCAAACCCTTCTCTACATCCTCCTACTATCTCTATCCTCAGTTTGAAGCCAAAGGTAGATGTTGTGTATTACTCACTATTGTACTATTTTACTATGAATAATTTATTCCATCTCTCATATAATTTTAAGGTAGCTTACTTGCTATGAATGATCTATTACAGGTGACTATACATTCTAAGGGGGTATTCATTGTAACTCTTTGTAGCTTCCCCTTTCTGAATTCCTTAGTCAGATTTCCTTCCCACGCTATGTAACCTCACCTCAACACTCTTGATCCCTCTCCACACTCTGAACATGTGATAGGGGAGTCTTGGTAATTTTCCATCAGATTCTAAGGTGTGGGGGAACAGGAGAAGTAAGAGGTAGGGAGGAGTTTTGACGACAGATAGACAAAAAACATCGGGGACGATATCATATCCCCGGGAGACTCCCTCTCAACATAGAGAATTCTCTTTCATATAGTTTATTAGTATATCTGTATAACTCTTCAGTTGTTACCTAAATAAATCAAAGTGGTTACGGATAGAACAGAGCTTTAATTTCCTTTTACCTCTAACTATCAATATAATATTTATATGGTATTGGGTCGTGGCGGCATTATCTATCAAACAATCTATCTATCTTATCTATCAATCAACGAGCAGAGAACGGAGAGCTGAGATTCAGCCTACTATACATCAATCTACCTACTTCTTCAATCAACGTAATATATACTGTATAACTATAGGATAGACAACTTAAGTATTCCCACATTGAGTAAATGGTCAACCTTTATCATAACTATATAGGAGCGTATCTCAAAACGTCCTCCTAATACTCCTTACTTGGAGTTAACCCCTTGAATACTTTGACTACCTAAAGTCCTTTGTAACATATGTAACAATAGGAACTAATAGTCATTGTAACATGG
Source organism: Paralithodes platypus (assembly GCA_032716605.1). Classification (NCBI taxonomy): domain Eukaryota; kingdom Metazoa; phylum Arthropoda; class Malacostraca; order Decapoda; family Lithodidae; genus Paralithodes; species Paralithodes platypus. The sequence continues at coordinate 11,773,473 of CM064515.1, read as the reverse complement.
TGACTTTTGTTACCTGATAACATAGGCAATAAAGACCTTTGTAACATGTGTATGTGTACGCAACAATCTTGTTTTCTCTCGCATTCCCAACTTTGATTCTTCTGATTCATCAACTCTGGCTAAAGTTTTCTTGTCATTCTCAAACTAAATATTTATGCGATGTTTATCTCTCCCTTAATACTATTGATTATCCAAAAATTATCTGACTATCTAACTTCTAAAGTGGAACTCATGCTATCCATCTCTCCTTTCGCAGAAATCAACATCTTAGGAGATTTCAATGTTCACCACAGCCAATGGCTCTCCTTTCATTTCACTGACCAACCTAGTGAACAAGCCTATATCCTTTCTATCCTAAATGACCTAGAGCACTTAGTCCTGCACCAAAATGTTATTCCTGGCCGCCTTGGAGATCGGTCCAACATTCTTGATTTATTTCTGACTTCAAATCCTTCTGCTTATGCTTAAATATGTTCTCAGATTTTGGTTCCTCCAATCACAACCTTATCTATAATAGGTATACTATTTCTCCAGTATGTCCATACAATCTTCCCAGCCGGTGGCACTTGTAGCACTTTGGCGTTGCCAACTGGGAGGCTCTTCGGCAGTACTTCTTTGATTTCTCATGGAATGATTTTTGCATCCGTGGCCGGGGACCCTCGGAGTGTGCTGAGCGCATTACCGAAGTAATCCTCTCAAGTATGGAAGCATATATTCCATTTTCTTTCTCTCAGTCTAATGCAAAAAAATCCTGGTTTACTCACTATTGCTGTCTGCAATAAGGAAGAAGCATTCAAACTGGACCATTGACTTCAATCTCAAGAATCTCGTAATTATTATGTTTCTGCCCGGAATCGAGCCAAATCAGTTCTTCGACTAGCCAAAAACTTTCATTACTAACAAATGTTCTGAACTTTCCAACTCTAGCTCTTCCCAAGCTTTCTGGCATCTAATCAAAAACTTTTTTAAACAATATTACTTCCTTATCTTTCTCTTCTCTTTTCCACTCTGACGGGACCAGCGTCAGCTCTTCCTCTGATAAAGTTGAACTCTTCATTCAAATTTTACTAAAAATTCCACCTTAAATAATTCCACTGCAATTCCTCCCTTTCCATCCCCCTCTCACTTACTTGTGCCTACTATCATCATCTCTTCTAAGGATGTACAATACTTTCTGCCCTCTCTGGGTTTAATACTAAGAAGGCGTACGGACCGGATGGTGTTCCTCCTTTCGTACTCCAAAACTGTTCTTCCATGCTGACTCCCTGCCTAGGCAAACTCTGTCGTCTCTGTCTTTCCCATAAGGTCTTTCTTTCTTACTGGAAGTTTGCTCTCATTCAACCTGTCCCAAAGAAGGGTGAACGCTCTCAGCCCTCTAACTGTCGTCCAATTGTTCTAGTTTCTTGCATCTCCAAAGTGTTTTAAACTATTCTAAATTCAAATCTTAAGAATTTATCATCCTATAATCTGCTTACAGATCTTCAGTATAAGGGCCACTCTACTGGTGATCTTCTTTCTTATTTGGCTAACTCGTGATCATCCTCCTTTCGGGACTTCGGTGAGACCTATTCTTATTGGGCTAGACATATCGAAAGCCTTTGATAGAATTTGGCACAGACCTTTAATCTCCAAACTATCCTCCTTCGGTATCTTTCCCTCCATCTGTGCCTTTGGCTCAAATTTCCTTTATGGCCGTTCCATAACTGCGGTTGTGGACAGCCATTGTTCACTTTCTCAATCTATCAACTCCAGTGTTGCTCAGAGTTCTTTCCTGTCTCTGTAATTTTTTTTTTTTTTTTCTTTGCTTTTCTTTTCTAATGTTCCTGAGACTTTGCTGTTACCCCCTCCTTATTTATTATTTCCTGTTCATTCCATTACTGTGTTTCTTCCTTAATTAATGATGATTGGTCATATTTATTACTCTGGTAGCTTAACCCTTAATTAGCGGCTCACCACATAAGTCGAGTTAAATAAAGCTGGACTATGTGGCGGCGCTCGACATAACTCGAGTGGCAATTTCAGCACGTAATGTTGCTGAGAGAGAGAGACAAGTGGTGGCAGGAGAGTAGCGAGCGTATGACTGCTCCAGACCACCGCGGCGAACATACTGACACGAATCCCAGCTCCCTTCTCCCTCTCTCACTCGCTATATAAGGAATTGTATCGGGAAAGTGGCTAATTACATGCTTTTTGCACTCGCGTTGCACGGTTATTGCAAGAAAACTAGCCATCATAAAAGGATCGTTATGGTGTCATTCGAAAGCTCTGTTTATGCCCTTTCAGGGATAGGTACTTGTTTTACGTTCTGGGTCTTATTTAGGCATGAAAATGATCACGTAAACAGCCCTATTTTGGCTAAAAACACCCCGCTGGGCGGTACATACAAATAAACCGCATAGGCCGCTCGTAAGGTGTTAATGGCCGTTGCATGCAAAGAAATACAGGTGAATGAATGCAAATTAGATAAATGACACGGGAGAAATAAAAACACAATATACCGTTTGGTATTTCTTGATTATATTAAAACACTGTACAGAAAAATACACTTTTCACTTTGATACACAAATCAATAGGATTATTACTTTAGTCAACCACGGAATATATTGGTATTATTGGCCCAATGAACTACTTCTTATCACCACATCAAAGTTAAAATTAAAACCCTTCAACAGGTGACGCCAAGGCCACTACCCTAGTTAACATACACTTCAGTCACTAGGTTCATAAGGCGTACAACAGCTTACAATGGGGTGAAGGTTAGCTCAAGATTCAATAACACCAACAGCATCCTGTCTCAGTACAGCCACTAGGTCATGTCCACTGGGGTGGACACAGGACTCTCTGCACCTGGTACTTCTCCTGGGACTTCGCTCCTGACCTGGGACCATGTATTAACATTACCATTAATAAAACTGACAAAATTCTATATCTTAATTCATATTAACATTACAAAAGTGGTCAAATGTATCAATTAAGAGACAACAAAATGAGGATGTAAAATGGTTGGGTCAGATAAATTTTACTTAGGTGACCCTCAAATATATAAAGAAAAACGGTCCAAATAGAAAACAGTGGGTTGGGGATACAGATATAATTTACTTAGTTGACCCTCAAAAATATAAAAAGAAAATGGGCAAATAGAAAACGGAGTGTAGACCTATACACCCTACTTGTAAAGGAATCTTGGTTACATTAAGTTACATACATGATACTGAACTCGACATACAGGATCTCATTGCTGTGATAATACTACACTAACATAATACAAGAGTAAGATGGCGGGAGGGATGAAGGGTGCGGGCGTAGCCCTCTCTCTATGTATCATCCTTCTCAACATCCAGAGGGGCTATGCTGATATACAGGTGCAGAGGGGACCGGTAGTGTACCAGGTCAACCCTAAACAAGTATTGAGGGACCTCGTCACACAGAAATCACACACGAGTGAAATTTCTGTCACCATTCCTGCCTGGTCTATTTCATATATCGGGAAGACGCCGCGACTGGGCAAATACTCTGGCACAACCTCGCTACATCACCTATTGTTTTACACTCTAATTAGCTGCGGAGATGTAGAGACCAACCCCGGCCCTAGTTCAACGTTGAAGAAACCTCACCACCAAACAAGTAAGGCAGACACCGACATTTCAACAGTCCCTAGCAGTAAAATTCGTTATAACAAACTGGGCCAGCAGGTACCCCAGCCTCCCGTCATGCTCCAATTCAACCCACAACACAACCCAACACGGTCGGCGACCCAGTCTCCCGTCACGCTCCAATTCAACCCACAACACAATCCAACACTATCGGTGGCTCTACATGTAACTGGAGCAGCTAGGAAGAAAGGCATCAGTCGCAACAACATCAACAATGGAGCAGCATTAGCCGCCAGGAATAAGGACAACATCATCAAACAGCAAATACAGGTGGGGCAGGGAGGGGTCACAGGGGGAGACATAGCCACAGACAGTCCCCACCCTAGCAGCACAGCTGATCACCACACCGCCAGACGTACGACGAACAATACAAAGAATCTATGTACAGTGTGCGATATTAGATTCAACAAAAGGCCAACATCACAATGTAGTATTTGTAATGAAACAGCAAACACGATCGATGTTCTTATGTTAACAGCAGAAAAGAAATGGAATGCGATAAATGCAGGGAATTAGCAATTACCCACTCCACCAACTCTACATTACCCACAGCATTACCATTAATACCACAGATATCGGCGACCAAAGTAGCACAACATGCAACAAGAACAACAATAAAAACAGGTAGCACTCGCAAATACATCTACAGGGAAGCAGCATCAACGGACAATGAAAACAACAACAACAACAACAGCAAAAAACCACAGCCCGACCGCGAGTATCCCCTACCCTCTCCCGCACAAACAGCTGATCGACGCGGACCAAACCACACCTCCAGTCGTATGATAAACAGTAAGAAAAAACTATGTATAGTCTGTAATATTAGTTTCAACAATAGGAGTTCACTTTTACAATGCAACAGTTGTAATGAAATTGTTCATAACCGATGTACTTACGTTAACAGTAGAAACGAAGTTGAATGTGTTAAATGTAGGACCTCAGCTGTACAACATCGCGAAACCATTTGTTTTATTTGTGAATCACTCATAACACGATGTCAGAAGATCCAAAACTGTGTAAAGTGTAAACAGGTAGCTCACATGAAGTGCATCTCTAAGAAGACCAACAGTGAAGAACGGGAATTCCTTTGCAATAAGTGTGCCTTGCATTCATTACCGAATATTAATGTAAATGATCCAAGTATTAACAACTCAGAATCCAGCCAGGACACATTCAAAATCAAAGATGAATACAGAGTGTTCACCAACAAAGGGCTCCATCTTATCCACATTAACGCCAGATCAATGTACCATAAATTGTCAGAAATAAACTTGTTAGCTAATAAGGCCAAAGCTTCAATAATTGCAATCACAGAAACCTGGCTGGATTCAAGTATAAACGATGGTGAAATAAACATTCAAGGTTTCAACATGGTTAGGAATGATCGCAATAGGCATGGGGGAGGAGTATGTCTGCATGTAAAAAACAACCTCACACACACACAACTAGGACGACCTCCATGTAGAAAATCACGAAGCTCTGTGGATCGACCTACACCTGCCGAGGACAAGACCCATCACAATTGGGGTATGCTATAGGCCACCAGCCGACACACAATTCTTGACCAAATTTGAACGAACTTTGTCATCGCTAGACCCTCGGAATGAATCCATCATACTAGGGGATTTTAACCTGTGTTACAAACAACGAAATGATAGGCTTGTACGAGATTATAGGCATATACTGACAATGCACAATCACAAACAACTCATCACAACCCCCACACGTATCTCTGAGAACACTGCCACAATATTAGACCACATAAACTGTAACAGAGAGGACAAAATATCCCAATCAGGGGTTATACAGACTGGGATAAGTGATCACTTCGTCACATATTGCACAAAGAAAACCACAAAAATTACCCTAGAGAATCACAAGGTTATCAAAACAAGGTCACTCAGAAACTACAACAAGGAAACATTTCTGGACATTTTATGGAATACAGACTGGTCTCCAGTGTTTGGAAGTACAAACGTTAATGACGCATGGGTTGGCTTCAGAACCATCATCACAAACATCCTAGACGAAATAGCTCCTCTGAAAGACATACGAATTAAAGCAAGGTCAGACCCATGGATCAACAATGACATACTACACCATCTGGAACACAGAGACAATCTGTTAAAAAGGCTAGCGAAACATAGACAGGATCAAGGTCTGAAACATGAGTTCAACAGGGCCAGGAATAAATTAAGTAGGAAAATGAAATCAGCGAAAAATAATTATTTTCACAATAAGGCAGAGGAATATCAGAATAACCCAAATAAACTATGGAGGCACCTAAAAACAACAGGCTACAGCAACAAGACAAGGGATTCGTCTAACACTAATATTGCTCTCACCATTAATGATCAGGTTTGCCACGATAAATGACAAATTTCAACCTACTTCAACTCCTTCTTCACTTCCATAGCAAACACACTTGCACAGAACCTACCTCAACCTCTCAATAAATACACGACAACAACGGCCACCTTTCGTAATTTCTACAGAGATAAAGACATACACCCGACACATTTAGATTGCAAAATGTTACACCAAAATACACTTTTGACGAGCTGTCTAACCTAAATGTACATAAGAGCACAGGACCAGACAAAATTCCTGCCACATTTCTACGAGATGGAGCCATTGGTATAGCAGGCCCCCTAACCCACATCATCAACTTGTCAATTAACTCCAACACAGTACCTGCTGAACTGAAGGAAGCTATTGTAATCCCTCTATTCAAGAAAGGAAATAAACTAGAAGTTGGCAACTACAGACCAGTTAGCATATTATGTATTGTATCTAAAATCCTTGAAAGAGCGGTATACACCCAAATTGAACACTACCTCAAACAAAATGATCTATTCTATAAGTTTCAATCAGGTTTCAGATGCATGTACTCGACAGACTCCTGTCTCATCCACTTAACGGATCACATTCGTAAAGAAATGTCTAAAGGTAACTACACCGGTATGGTTCTTCTTGATCTACAAAAAGCGTTTGACACAGTAGACCATGATATCCTATGTAATAAACTTCAAGCAATGGGCATAGGGTCTGTGAACTGGTTTAAATCTTATCTTAGTGGTAGAACCCAAAGAGTCAAAATTGATGATAATATATCTGATCCTATGCCAATTAACTGTGGGCTCCCACAGGGAAGCATCCTTGGTCCCTTACTCTTTCTCTGTTATGTGAACGACATGGAACTGAGCGTCTCATGTAAATTATTACTGTATGCAGACGACAGCGTGCTTCTGGTTTCAGGAAAAGACCCAATAAGTATTGCCGCTTCACTTTCCAAAGAACTAGCATCATGTAGTGAATGGCTAGTGGACAATAGACTATCTCTTCACCTGGGCAAGACGGAAGCCATCTTATGAGGAACAAAACGCAAACTGAAAGACATTGTGGGCTTCTCGGTCAACTGTAATGATATTCCTATAACAACAGTGTCACAAGTTAAATATATTGACTGAAACTGGACGCGAGTTTGTCAGGTGAAACAATTTTGGAATCTATCCTGAGTAAGTGTAGAGCACGTATACAATACCTGTATAGACAGGTGGAATGCTTGCCCGCGGCGACCAAAAAGACCCTCTGTCAAGCGCTTGTTCAATGTCATTTTGACTATTCTGTGTCATCCTGGTACTCTGCATCATCTAAATCAGCACAGCACAAACTACAGGTCACTCAAAATAAAATGGTTAGGTTCATGCTGAACCTAGGACCCAGATCACATGTTGGCCAGGAACAACTTCAGTCACTAGGTATGCTCAATGTCTCTGACAGGGCCAAACAAATCAGGCTAACTAATGCCTTCAAAATTTTCTATGACAGAGCTCCAGAGTATCTAAAGAATGATTTTGTTAAAGCAAATGAGAGGAGTGGACATAATACAAGAAACAGGATGTTTAATTTTAAGGTCCCGAGAATCCAAGGACAGGGTAAGCAAACATTCTTCTTCACTGCCATAAAGACTGGAACGACCTACCCCAGTCAGTCCGTGAAAAGAGAACACTGAATTCCTTCAGACGTAGCCTGAAGGAACACCTGAACCGGACAGCTGCGAGAAGGGAGCACCAAGCTTATGTCTACTACTAAATACGACATAAGAGATAGACAAACCAAACTGAAATGATTACTGATTACGGATTACTGATATTTACTATAGGATGTAAGGTATCTTAAAATAACCCCCTAGAAATACTTTCTCTAAAGTATCTATTTCTTTATCCTCCCCATTTCCTCAGCTAACCTAATCCCACAAGGACCCCAATGGAAATACGCCTAACGGCCTTATTGGGCTATCCTTAGTTGGAATTATGCAAGGCTGGTACATGTCATATTTATAACATACTATGTGGTACCAACTCTGTAAATTGCCAACTGAATAAATATTATTATTATTATTATTATTATTATTATTATTATCTTATACATAATAAGGTTGACAGGAAAAATAGTATGGAATTCGAAGTCTAAATTATCAATTATCAGACGTAGTGAATAATTTCACCTTCGACCAAGACAAAGGGGGTCGTATAATTTCGTAATCACATATAAGAAACTGGTCTTTAAAATGGTCTCAAAACTTATCTTAAATTCTTAACAATTCATTTCAACTCACCTTCAACAGAAGGTTTTATCTAAACACAACAAACAAGGAAATTTATACTGAGTTAGCCAAAATATCTCCCCTTAAGTCCGCCCGAGGCTGGCGACTGTGAGAGAATGAAGGCACCTAGAGAGGTAGGGCCCTGCTGTAGGACTTTGGGGTCAACATACTTTGTCACAACAATAATCTTACCTTGATTAAATGAGCTCCTCAACTTACTTAAGAGTAATTAAGAGAAAGAGTAATACTCAAAGGATAATTGAATTACTTTTATATTATGTAAACGAATTTCAGGCACAAACATATTAACTATTACTTACGATATCCAAGGTAAGACTATAGTTTTTAAGTTGGATCTAGGACTCATAAATTTCGACCTGTCTAGCCCTCTTGAGGTTGGCACTTGTCGCTAAGGCCTCAGAATCAGGGGGTCACACTAGAGACTCGGTACAAGCAATTATTAAGCCAAATCCCAGCAATATACTAGATTCACAAAGTTAAAGTTATGCTCTGCAATTAACTGTATTCACCTGGAAGTGATTAAATGGCCAAAACAAGTAAATTTCATTCTAATTCCAAAACAACATTGCTCCGATTGTGACACCCCTTTTCTAAACTTAATATAACAATACCAAACAATTATATTTAATTACGTAAAGCTAGAATAATGACCCTAGTACCTACAAGACACCATTAGGCCTACTTAGTTATTTCTTTCTAATCATTACAATTTAATATATGTCAACTGATACCTTAATCACGATAATAACATAATACCGAACATTTCAACTAATCTCAACACTGACTTGGTCATTATTGGGCTTAAAGTGAGTGAACAGTAAAAGTCTTGGTGTAAATATTGCCAAAATCAAGCCTAGTCAATTTAGACCCCTTACATCTCCAATTCTCTTTTGAATATTAATTAATAATTTGCTCAGCAGTGCTATCCACTCAGATGCAAATTATTTTACCTTACACTATTCAACAAGTTGTCCACAACGACCCAGCATGCTATCACTCAAAAACTCACGTGGCCATAGCACACGTATTTTCTGATCTATCAACTTTCGATTGGGGCAGAGAAAATGTGTTGCTTTCAATGCTTCCAAAGCCCAATATCTCCTTTTATCGACCTGTCAAGAACTTCCACATGCCTAAGCTTTATACTTCAACAATATACATATCAACCTTTATATAATCTTCTCTCAGTATTCTTGGTGTTTTTCTGCTAGCCTTTCTTGGAAGGATCATATTACCACTCTTGCTAAAACAGCTTCTCAGAAGTTAAGTGTGCTCAACCGTCTCCATGGGCTCTTCATCCCCACACAGCTTCTTGCTCTGCATAGGGCACAGTGAGCCCATGTATCGAGTATTGTTCGCATGTGTGGGGAGTTTCAACCTATACCGCACTTCTCAAAGGGTAGATTCAAAAGCATTTTGACTCATCAATTCACTTCCTTTTAATAATTCCTTTCAATTTCTCTCTATGTGCCGAAATGTTGCATCTCTTTCAGTTTTCTACCGCTATTACAATATTTAATGTTCTTCAGACCTTTTTACGGAGAGTGGGGGCACTCAATTTTCAACACGTCTATTCTGTCAAACTCTCTAAACCAATATTGAACCAATTTTTCCAGTCTTTCCTCTACTCAAGAAGCAAGCTTTGGAATGTTCTCCCTCAATATAACTATTCCTCATCCTATAACTTAAACTTCTTCAATCTCTGTGTGTCAAGACATTTGGTCTAACAATTTGAATTTGGATCCGTCACTCTTTCAACTTTGGGGAAACAATTTATACAGGCAGCTTTGCCTTTTGTCTCCTTCATTCACATAGAATATGTTTTTTTTATTATACAGTATCTACATATTATTATATATAATATATATATCTAAAAAAATACTTGCAATACTAAATATTGTTTACTCTCAGTTGGGCTTGAACCAACGATAGTCAAGACGAGAGTCTGCTCAATTCTGGTTCAAGCTCGGTTGAGAGTTTGAAAAACATAAGAAAAATTATATTTATAACGGTATATATACTGTATACAGTATATATGTATATTTATATATATATACATTATATATATATATATATATATATATATATATATATATATATATATATATATATATATATATATATTCTCTTTTAAACAGACGAGGTTAAAAGCAATAGCAGTTTCAGCATTCAGGATTTTATTGTTACAGCTTTCAATAGTTCTAACAATTTTCCTCTGGGGTTCAGAGATGAGGTTCAAAAGGTTAGCAAAATTCATGGTGGATCCAACGTTTCACAAGTAAACATCTTGCATCTTCAGGGAATGGAGAGGTAATGATTAGAACTGGAACTGGTGGGGGGATAGACAGGTTGGGGAGGTGAGAGGTCTCTAAGGATTAGAGAGAAGTAAAGATGGAAATGAAGAGCAAAGTTGAAGAGTAAAAGGTGGAGGGCTGTCCTCCTTGCAATTCTTTGGTGATTCTTGGATGTGATAAGTAAGAGTAGTCGACGAGTATCAGTGCATCTTGTGGAGTGCTAGGTGGTGCTGGTGGTGTGGAAAGGCCGTTGATGTTGGTGAAGGTGGGAGATGGTGTTATTTATGAAGCGGATGGTGAAGCTGATTAGAATAGGGACAAAGCATCATATTTATACACAATTCGAGGATCAAGTAGAGGGAGGTGGGCGTAGCTACTGGGTGTGTGGTGGCTGTTCATTGGTGTAAGGCAGTCTATTCGCGAGACGGGCACTAAATCTCATCGGTGGTTGGTTGTTGGCTGTGGGTGGCTGTGATTGGTTGGTGTTGTCAGGTGTGTGCTGAGCGTGGAAGCGTAAGGGAGGGGGGCACGGGGCGAGAGGAAGGCAGGGGGCAGCATGCCTGTAGCGCTTGCCTGAAGGAAGAATTTGAAGGTCTTGTGTTTGGTTGTTGATGCTGGGGTTGAGTGTTTGGATGTATAGAGCTTCTAAAATAGCTAGTCTTCTGGGGTCTGATTCTTTGTCGAGTATGGTGGTTTGTTTGTCTAGGTTGGCGCGAGTTAGGGCAAGATGGTGGGGGCTTGATAGTGATCTTTTATAGCGCCAGATTGAAGGTGGAGGGTTAGTCGACGGGAAAGGCGAGTCTGTGTCATTCCAACATAGGATAGGGGTCCACAGTCCCCAGAGGTGCAATTATGCTGGTATATCACATGATCGTCTTTCGGTTGGTTGGTGGAAATGGGGCGGTTACGGAGGACAAGGTTGGAGGTCTTAGGAGATTTGTAGTAAATAATGAGTTTTATTTTATTGTCAGGGTTGGTGGGGAGGACGTTTTTGTGAATTATTTCTTTCATAATGGATTCGTCTGTTGTGTGGTCGGAAGACAAGTAGTTTCTGTAGAAAAATGTAATGTCATTGGCCGGGTATATATATATATATATATATATATATATATATATATATATATATATATATATATATACCGGGTATATATATATATATATATATATATATATATATATATATATATTCACACAGAGATAGAGAGAGAGAGGATATTGCGGATGCATGTTACTGCGTATGTTTTTTTGTTTTATTTTGTTTTATTTTAAGGTAGGGGGGGGGGGGGGGTGGAGAGAGAGGCACCTCAGAGTGGGTGGGGGGAAGAGAAAGTAGGAAAGATGAAATACAGTGGAAGAGAAAAGTTAGTGGGCCGTCCACCTTGCTGTTGTTAAAGGGATGTTTATTTATTTATTTATTTATTTATTTATTCATTTGTTTGTTTTTATATTTTGTTTTATGTCAAATAATGTTGGATCATGTATTCCAGGCGATGTTTGGCCAGGAACTTGTTGTTGTTGATAGATGATGATGGTGGTATTCGGGGATTCTGGCGGTGTTCAGGGGGGTCCATGATGTGTGTGTGAGGATCCCCCAGGTGTTCTGCAGTGTCCCAGGTACTTGTTGTTGTTGATAAATGATGATGGTGGTATTCGAGGATTCAGGCGGTGTTCAGGAGGGTCCATGATGTGTGTGAGGATCCCCCAGGTGTTCTGCCGTGTCCCAGGTTATGGTATTTGGTGGTGACAGTCAGCGGTGTTTTGCTTGACTGGTTGATGTTCTGGTGTTTTCTGGAGGCGGTATTCTGCTCGACTGGCGATGGACTGCCACTGAGGTGAAGGAAGAGGTACTCCGTTGAAGGTGAGGTCCGCTGATGGTGTTCCGGGGACTCAGGCAAAAGGAGGGCACACGATATACTGTGTGGGACCCCGGTGGAGATGCCCAAGTCCCCAATATCAGCATCACCCAGCCATCTTCAAAGCTCCTCTACCAGCCTCAGCCTCTCCATACTCCTATGGAAGAGACCCCTCGATCTTCTAGAGGGTCTCAGCTGGTGTAGCAGGAGTGGTGGTGGTCGCGGACGTTTGTATAGAAAGTTTATATATACAAATAAGTTTGTATTCTGCTTTTCAAAGTGATGAAGCAGACACATCTCGGCCCCGTCGCGCGTCTCAGCCAATCACAGGCTTGCGTTGTGCTGGGGATGAGTATAAAGGGAGGTGGGCGGATCCCTGTTGTGGCAACCCTGGCCTATGTTGTTGGCAACGCTGGTTTCGATCAGCGGCGTTAAGCAACGTGGGGTCTGGTCAGTAATTGGATGGGTGACCGCCTGGTACCAGCACAGCAGCTGCTGGGTGGGTTGGGGGGGCCTTGTACCAGCACGGCAGTAGCTGGATGGCTGAACGCCCGGTACCAACATAGATTAGATGTTGCCACACATACATGGGGTGGGTGAAATTGACCGGGCTTGACACCAGGGTCCAAGTAGCCCAGGAGTGTTGAACAAACTCCAATCCCTGTGTAGTTCCGTTTCACTCAGACGAAAATGAGTACCTGGACTCGTTGTGGCACAAATGAATCCAGGGACCTGATTGGTGGCTTCCTGCAACCAATCAAACACACGAGAATGAGAACTTGGCTACCCACCAGGATTGCTCATAAGTCATTGGGCTGACTTGCTCTCGTGTTAGCCTTGTCCCACCCAGACATAAAAGTGGGTAACTGGAGTGTAAAAACTGCCTTGGCATGATCGTATCCTGGGGTAAATTTTATTACTTGTCTCACCATTTCTATATTCTCCCCCCATCCCTAGGCAGTCAGGCAGACAGAGGCTCTCGCCTGGGCAACACCTGTCATCTCTCGACACAAGGCTGCTTCCTTCCTATATATATATACATATATATATATATATATATACAGTATATATATATATATATATACACAGTATGTCAAAGATAGTTAAATTTTAGGAGTAATAACCAGGGAGTTTTCGGTATATATAGTAGATTATTCTACTAAGTTTATGAAACTGAGACAAAAGTGGCGCAATACCCAGTTCTTCGGGAGTCTAGGACTAAGAGTTTTTATTAACTTGATCTTCACCTCGTCGATAGCATGCTTTCGATTGCACGTAAATATCTAGTTCAGTAGTTTAAGGATATATTTGATTGACTAATAATGTATACCATTGTTAAGGCGATTTATGGACATAGCGTTCTGACATTGTCAAGGTGATATAAATACCTGTTGATTTTGTAAGTGTGTCTAATATTGTTAATGGGAATTGAGAACACGTTGATTAAGTAATAGTTTATTGATAATGTCAAAGTAATAATACAAACCTAATTATTTCGTAATCGTGTTTAGCATTGCTAAGGACGTGTCAATTGAATAATAGTTCCCTCATATGGTCAAAGTGTTGTAAATACATATTGATTTATTAATTGTGTCTAATATAATGAAGGGGATGGAGAAAGGACTAAATTAAGGATTGATTATGTAAAGGACTAAATACTTCCAATGATCAAATAATAGGTCCTAATATTGTTAACGTTATTCGAAGACACATTTAGGGAAAGTTAGAACAGGGATTTTAAGCTTCAACACTACAATATATATACAGTATATATATATATATATATATATATATATATATATTGTGACGCATGTCCACGTGTGAGCATGCTGTACAGAACGCCTAGTCATGCCCCACTCTCGCTAGGATCGTCAGGGCAGGAACTTTGGCTGTAGTCTATGTAGAGTTTCCTAACTTAGTTCATGTGAGCCGTTGTACTATAAGTATTATGAATATGTATTTTGTTTTCATCTGAGTCAACGAGTTCTATTTTATATCATTAGTTATAAGTATTGTGTGTAAAACTTATTTGTAATGATGGGAAGAGAAACAGCCACCGTTGGGGGTCAGTGGGTGCGCCAGGCGGGAGGTGGGCCTAACTCACTCGCATTCCTCCCTCCCTCAGTGCTAGGGGAGCCTTTGTGTATCCCAGAGGAGAGAGAGAAATTACATAATGGTTGTCAGTGGGCGGTCCTTAGTAGTTCACGTTGGGCTCACTAGAGGGCCGGGTATAAAAGGGAAGTCTAGCCATTTTTTCATCAGAACTCATTAGGCAGAGCGACTTCTCATTTCCCTTGCTAACTATATATATTCTTCTGACTGATGGGAACTTTCTCTACTACCTTACATTCTTATCTCCTCTTTTCCCTGCCCTGTTTAACTTCCATGGTCCCGTTGGTGCAGAGCTAGTCAGCCAACGTATTATCGCTTGAGTTCTCACGAGATACTTGCCTATTAGATAGCCTATTTTGGAAGGGTTGACTTAGAATAGGATTGATTTATGTTTGTTGCACTTGTATATGCATTTCCCTGTGGGTTATTATTATTATTCCTGTTTTCTGCTAGTCTAGGTAATGCTAGACTGGGGTAAGGCTTTTCTGTGTTACGAGTTGTTGTTTGATGCAGTGGTTAAGCGATAAACCTGCATACTCGTTTCGGTTCAGTGAAGCCTAGGTTGTCTTCGCGGCTGACTGTGTTGAGTTAATAATTTACAGTGCGTGAGGGCAAGAGCCTAACCACCCTGTATTTATTAACAGTTTGTTTTTACTTTGTCAAGGAGCCGGGAGAAACCAGATACAAGGGATCTGGATTTCTCAAAGTGCACTTGTTAGTTTTAATGTAATACTTTAAACAGTTGTGAGGACTTCGCTAGGCTACGAGCCGTTTTTGCTCAGTCACTGCTACCTTTTTGCCTACAGTACCCCAGCTAGACTTTACTCGATTAGTAGATACAGAATAGTATTGAAGCTTTCCTTATGTATGATATTGTTTATGCACTATTGATTTCATGTGTTGCAAGCTTGGCTACTTTAGTGATTAGTGGCCCACGAGCACAATCCGAGTAGGCTATTGCCGTTGCATTTGCGGAGTACTTCCTTTTAATGTTTGCCATTTACTATTGCATATTCTTTTAATTATTCTTATGCCAATTTAAGCCTTTAATAGTATTTAATTGCCAGTGTTTTTGCTTATTGAATTACTGTTCAAAATCCGATACGTACTTCTTACGAGCATCCGAGAAGCATCTAACTTTTTTCAGAAGATTCCATGCTCGATGCTTAAGGACTATTAATTAACGTAACGTAATAGTGCCGATCCGAAGTAGAGGGTGGAGGACTTCTTAAGTTCATAGTCAAGGGTGGATTACTTCGGCTTCGGCCAACACTATTCTTTGGTGTTGTTGTTTCTTACTTCATTGTTTGATTGTTGACCAGACTAGATAATTCCTGTCTCTTTATTAGTCTGTTGTTGAACACTAGTACCGAGTTCTTGTATACCCCGTTATAGCAGATTGAACTCAGGAGGGTATGGGTGTTTTTTGTTCGGCTGGCAGTACTCAGGGGTTGGGATCGTGTGTTTCCGTTGTGGCAGCGAGCCGTATTCGAGTCCTGATTGAGAGCCCTTGTGTACCCGAGTGCCAGTTCGTAACAATATATATATATATGTATATATATATATATATATATATATATATATATATATATATATATATATATATATATATTGTCACTCCCAAATGAGTTTTGTAACCTATGTCTTTTGTGAGTGAGTTACAATCACTAGGCCTATTGTGGGAGGGCCCTGTGGGAAGCTAGGGACTCGTTGTACGTCCATCCTCTGTTGCCAAAAAGATAGCATTGTTTTGTTGCCACGAGTATAATTACTTCTTTTGTTCAGCCCTTGGGGGATTGTTTTCGTTGTCGTAAGTTCACACAATGATGCCTTGTATTTATTTGATTACTTTTGTACTGTTAATGAGAGCCCAAGTGATTAGTTTAGTTATCTAGTATAGCAACATTTGGCGCCCCCTCTTCTCTTTCTCGCGAGGGCTTGTGTGTACCCTGCAGCCTCAGGAGTACTCACTCCTGTTGCAACTCTCATAGTGATCACATGTACTGTCCAGTCTGTGGTGGGCTTGCTTGCTAGATCCCTTAACCCTTCTTTGGCGGCACCCAGCTATAGTCGGACAAGAGAACCAAGGACTATGTGGCGGGGCCCGGCTATAGTAGCAGGCGATGTTGAGCACATTATCGGCTCTGAGAGAGAGTCCGACCAGTGAGAGGAGCGCGGGTTGACTCTGACCGTTCGGCATGGACCCTGTGGGTGCCAATCGGGGGTCGCTGTGCAGGTATTCGACAGCATAGGAATCTTGGGGGAAACATAAAAACAGGCCGGGTTCCGTTACAGAGGTTGCTTTATTGGTGTTAACTTGTCCTAGCATTACAGCCACATCGCGCAGCCAGCCCAGACGATAATATTGCTGACCAAGCAAATTCTCTCCTCAACCTCAACTTTGTACGACTGCAACAAATAACAATGCTTACAATATCATAACTTTGCTTTAATTGCTAAATCATTAACAATACAATAGATGTAACTCTTAAGCTGCTGAAACTTATACTCACAGATCATGGCAGTCCTTAAAATCCCCCAAACCCCAGAATCAAAAGGCAGTAGATGTTAGTCTGCCATTCCTTAACCCTTAATAAGCGGCTCACCACATAAGTCGAGTTAAATAAAGCTGGACTATGTGGCGGCGCTCGACATAGGTCGAGTGGCAATTTCAGCACGTAATGTTGCTGAGAGAGAGAGACAAGTGGTGGCAGGAGACTAGCGAGCGTATGACTGCTCCAGACCACCGCGGCGAACCTACTGACACGAATCTCAGCTCCCTCCTCCCTCTCTCACTCGCTACATACTGAATTATATGGGGAAAGTACCGAATTACATGCTTTTTGCACTCGCGTTGCACGGTTATTGCAAGAAAACTAGCCATCATAAAAGGATCGTTATGGTGTCATTCGAAAGCTCTGTTTATGCCCTTTCAGGGATAGGTACTTGTTTTACGTTCTGGGTCTTATTTAGGCATGAAAATGATCACGTAAACAGCCCTATTTTGGCTTAAAACACCCCGCTGGGCGGTACATATAAATAAACCGCATAGGCCGCTCGTAAGGTGTTAAACTCCCGACATTAGGAATCGTCGCTTAAACTCCAAAACACACATAGGTCTGAGCTGGCTGGCACCGTAAGTTGGATGCATATATTCCCAATCAAAGTTCATAATTCATATAAATGATTGTGGAAATTCCTATAAAAGTGTAAAAGCACTTAGATATATTAGAGTAAATCAAGATTATTTCTATATAACCTAGAATATAATGATTGAGATAGTACAGTACTGTATTATTCTACATACTGTA
This sequence comes from Paralithodes platypus, assembly GCA_032716605.1. NCBI lineage: Eukaryota > Metazoa > Arthropoda > Malacostraca > Decapoda > Lithodidae > Paralithodes > Paralithodes platypus. Next base: position 11,755,620 of record CM064515.1, on the reverse strand, counting down.
AGTTTGGTGATGGGCTGGTCTATCAGAATGAGAGTTGAGCGTTCTCTGCCATACCCATAGCTTACTCTGACTGTTCCTTTTACTTATATATTTTCTAGATCTCAAGTGACGGTGTCTTTTCCGTGGATTGACCTCCCTACTGCCAACCCTGGCAGATTGGGAGCCAAAGCGTCACATTTTTCCTTTGCCCCTCAACTTTCCCTTTATAATTGCTGAGGGGCACAGGGCCTTGGGTGGGGCTTTTGTTTCCCGGGCGTTTCCGCACCCTCCTCAGCTCCCCGCCTTTGAGTGGCTTCGGTCACCTGGGCATTATTAGTGGTAAGCTGGGAGGGTTCAGTGGGGTCGCTCGGTTATGGCCTTGGCCTTGCTCGGGACCTTGGGGCTGCTCGGCCAGACAGCCTGAGGAACAGCAACAACAACAACAACATACTGTAAGTGGTTATATAAGAATTGATACTAATATTAAATAAATGTTCCTTTTGTGCCGTAACATTCCGGCCCCTTAAAAGCGAGGCACAATGAGATTTTACTTAAACCTAATAAAGTAAGGCACAAACATGATTCCCAGCCTCTGTAGAGTGGAGCAAGTCACACACTCCCAGTCAGGAGGCATTATTCTGGCCTGAAGTCCTGACTGTTTTCTTGAGACTTTACTGATTCCTCACATCCTTCTAACAAACACAACTTTGTCACAGGCCTAACAAATACATTACTGGCAGTTTGTACTTCAATTGAACGCACCAAGTCATCAGTGTCCTTGAACACTTGCTCAACCTGTCCTAGAGGCCAGAATTACCTAGGAGTACCTTCCTCCAGCAGCAACACCAAATCTCCAACTTGAACATTTCTCTTTTGTTCAAGCCATTTTGGGCGCAACTACAATGTTGGAAGATATTCTCTAGTCCACCTCCTCCAGAACTGGTCTGCAAGAAACTGCACTTGCCTCAATTTCCTACCAAACATATATTGCTTACATGTCTGAGTTAGAGCAATTGCATGACCTGGACGAAACAACAGCAGATGGTTAGGCGTTAAGGCTTCCAAATCTTTAGGATCGCTAGAAATAGGTGTTAATGGCCTACTGTTGACTATAGCTTCTACCTCGCAAAACAAAGTATCCAATCTCTCATCATCTAGAACATGCTTTCCGGCTAAGGCAGTCAAAGTCTTTCTGACAGTTCTGATTTGTCTTTCCCAAACTCCTCCCATATGTGAAGCTGCAGGAGGGTTGAAGTTCCACTTGATGTTGTTTTAACGAAGATGAGTGTGTAGCTTGTTTGACTCATTCCACTGGGCAACTGCATTTTGCAACTCAGTCGACCTCCGACAAAATTAGTACCGTTGTCGGACCACATTTTTTCTGGTTTTCCTCTTCTTGCTGTGAATTTAACTAAGGCATTGATGAAGGAAGCCGCCTCAATTGAGCTCAACTTTTCTATGTGTATTGCCCTAACTGCCAAACAAGTGAAGATACAACCATACCTCTTTTCTTGAGACCAGCCCCTCTTAACTAAGAAAGGCCCAAAACAATCTACCCCAACAGATGTAAATGCAGGTTTATTTGGTGTCACTCTTTCTTCAGGTAAGCTTGCCATTTACTGTACTCCCAGTGGTCCTCTGTATCTCTTGCAAGTGGTGCACTTTCTTAAAACTCTTTTGATTAGCTGGTGTGCCTTAGTAATCCAAAAACGTTCTCTGATGTGTGCCATGACATGCTCTCGTCCAGAATGGCCCATTCTCTCATGAGCATCTCGAACAATCAAGTCCGCGATATGGTGTTCTTGAGGCAGTATGACTGTATGTCTTGCTTCTTCAGATATGGGTGCCCTCTGTAGACGTCCCTTCACTCTGCGCAACTCATCGTCATGAATGAATGGCTCTAGACGATAAATTGAGCTACTTCTGGGAACACTTTGTTGACTACTTCTAAGAGCTTGAATCTCCTTTGAGTAATGGGTCTTCTGCACATACTTGATTATGGTCTTTTCTGCTCTTGCAAGTTCCTCAGTGCTAAGGTTTGCTCCCTTCAAGGACCAAACATCTGATTTTTTCTCTTTTAGCCAATTTCCAAATCTGCGCGCCTATGCTACAGCTTTCTTCAAACTAAACCAACTTGAATAGTGCTCCAGTAGATTGTCAGTTGCATTCTTCTTCACTTCTGAAATCGCACTGAATGAAATTTTTTCTTGCCTTACTTGTTTTTCTTGTTTTACTTCCTTGTCATCTTGTAACAGATCTTGATCTTCCTTCTGACGCTTTGGCCACTGCTCTTCTGTCTGCCAAAGGAAGTCCGGCCCCTGTTTCCACCTTGTGTTACTTACCATTTCTTCTGCATTTAGTCCTCGTGAAGCATCATCAGCAGGATTCAGCTCTGTTCCTACGTGCCTCCACTGTGTTGAAAGAGAACATTCTTGAATGACTGTGACTCGGTTGGCAGCAAAGGTCTGAAACCTCTTGGTCTTATTCTTGATATACTGCAGTACAATCATGCTGTCTGTCCAAAAGACCGACTCAAGCAACTCCCACTCCAGTTCATTACGTATGGTAGCATCCAGCTTCACTGCTACCACTGTTGCTGACAATTCTAATCTTGGTATTGTCATCTGCCTGATGGGTGCTAACTTTGACTTGGCTGCAATCAATGCACAGTGAATCTTTCCATCCTCACTGATTATCCTTATGCAGCTAACAGCACCATAAGCTTCCTGAGAGGCATCGCAGAAATGATGTAGTTGATAACTTGCAACGTTGCCAAATTCAGATGACACAAAGCAACGGTCAACACTGAATTCACTCAACTTTGGTACGTCATGGAGCCACTTCTTCCATTTGTCAAGGCTCGTGGGAGACAACTCTTCATCCCAGCCCTTCTGCTGTCTACACTCATCTTGGAAGATCTTCTTAGCTAACAGCACAAAGGATGATACAAGTCCCAAAGGATCGTACACTGAACTCAACACACTGAGCAGACCTCTCTTAGTATGTTCTTTGTTCTTTGTTGTTGTTCTAATTCCCAATTGATCACTTCAGTGTCCCATTCAATCCCCAATGCATGTTCAATGGGCAAGGCATCTTGATCCCGGTTTTGGTTCCTGATACCAGTAGCTCTTTCCCCTGGTTGTACGGAGCCGAGCACCTTCTTGCTATTACTCATCCACTTGGTTAGATGGAAACCTCTTGATGCTAGCATTTCACACAGCTCAGTTACCAGGGCAATAGCTTCATCCTCGGTTTCAACGGACTTCAGACAATCATCCGCATAGAAGTTCTTCATTACAGTAGAAATGGCATGTGGAATGAACTTGTTGACTTGGTCTTTAGCACTGTAGAGCATACGACGCACAACTTGGGCTCCAAATTCCTCCGAACAAGTGCACATTCATTCTGTAGATGGCAGGAACTTTTGACCAATCTCCATCTTTCCACCACCAGAATCTTAAAGCATTTCGATGGTCTGGTGTAACACGCACCTGATGGAACATAGCTTCAATATCTGCCATCACTGCAACTTCGCCTTGCCTGAATCTCAGCAACACACCAAGAAGCTTGTTTGCCAAGTCAGGTCCCTTCATGACACTCTTGTGTGACAATTTCCTAGACTCTGCGGCACAATCAAACACAATTCTGAACTTCTCTGGCTTGCTAGGATGTTTCACATTAAATATTGGCAAGTACCATGTCATCCCAGGAAAGGCATCAATCTCCTCCTCTGGAACTTCTTCTGCATATCCTTTAGCTACTAGAGTCTTTATTTCATTCTTATATTGCTCCAGCAACTTTGGATCCTTTGTTAGACGACGCTTTTGACTCTGCAGTCTCTTCTCCGCCATGCTCCTGTTGTTGTGCAGCTCAGGTGGGTTAGACTTGAAAGGTATGGGTAGCTTATATTGACCATTCTCAAATGTCACTGACTGCTCCCATAAATTTATCACTTGTTGATCATTCAAAGACTTCTCAGGCTGAAATTTTGCAAGATGTTGTTCACCATCTACTGCCCAAAACCACTTGATTTGTTCTTCTAAGCTCACTTCAGCTGTTGGTGTAGAATGGATAAAGTTATATATAGCTTGACCCTTTTGCGATCTTGTTCCCATGGGTCCACTGATGATCCAGCCTAGAAAAGTGCGCACAGCATACGGATCATAGTCTGTACCACATCTTACCTCCTGAGGCATCAGACAATGTGGATAGTCTTGACCTATGATGAGTTCCACATTCATATTCTCCATGTTAGGCAAATGGATTTCCTTCAGATGGTCCCACTTCTCAATTTCATCTTGGGTAGCTACACTGTTCTGCAAACTTGGACAGTCTTTTACTGCAAAAACTTTAGAGAGGATCAGTGTCTTCTTACTTCTGCTACCAGCTGTCAACTCCAAAGAGACTTCCAGTACTTCAGCATCAGGTGCCTCATTTTAAGTAGTAAGAGACAAGTTGTTGATTTGCTTTTCACTTTAAGATTTTCAACTAAAGACTGTGAACAAAAAGTACTGTTACTTCCAGGATCCAACAAGGCAAGTACTGGTACAGTATTTGAAGAACCCTTTGCTTGCACTACCACTTTGACTATGGGGAGAGCTACTTTTGTCTCAGATCTTGGGTGGTTGCACACATAACTTTGTGCTTTTCCTGTACTCTTGGGTGTTCCTTCATAATCAGATTTCCCTTCAGGGCTTTGCTTAGTACTGTCAAATGCCTCGTGCAGCAGCTTGGAATGCCACATCTCACAACTCTTGACACTACAACCATTTTTCTTAGGACACTTCCCTACTTGATGGCTTGAAGTGCGAAGGCAGTTAAAGCAGAGTTGCTTCGCCCTGACAAAACTAAGCCTCTTGTCTGGGCTCTTTTTAATAAATTCAGTACACTCGTACAGCCAATGTGCCTTTTCACAAAGTTGACACAAAGCTTTCACTGTCTTGGATGTTGAAGTAGAGACAGTCTCACTCTTCACTTTACTTGCGATGAACTTGGTACCGGTATCTTCCATTTCTTTTGCTTCAACCGAAAAAACTGGTTCCTCTTGATTTGATGACTTCTTTCTTGGTCTTGGTTCCTCCTTTCTTGATTTCTTGAGTTTTCTTACCCAAATCACCATATAGCGGATCATTTGTTTCCCTTGCAATCTTATCAATGAACCGAGCCACATCCTGCATGCTGAAACGCAGACCAGACTTCTCCAAGTGTTTCACTGCTTCAGTTCTGAATCTGTGGTGATAATAAGATGGAAGCTTCTCTACTATCTTGACTGTCCTTGTTTCAGAACTTAGTTCATTTTCTCTGCCCAATGCTTTAAGAACTTCAACGCAGCTATTGAGGTCATCTGCAAATTCTCGGAGTCCATTTTTATCATGAGCTTTTATTTCAGGCCTTTTAACGATCTTGTTCAACCAGGCCTCCGTAATATTGTACTTTTGTCCGAACCTCTCTTGAAGCAATTTCCTGGCCTTTGTATAACCTTCCTTGGCACTCATCATGTTGCAGCATTTTATTGCACTGGCAGCACGCCCAGAACAACTATGCATTAGTCTGGAGAGTTTCACACTGGAGTCCACAGATGTCTTTCCAACCACTTCATCAAAGTTCTTAATAAACTCATAGTATTCCAGCGGATCACCACTGAATTTCTGAAGTTCAACCTTGGGAAGTTGCAAAACCTCAATCAACTGTTTCTGCTGCTGTAACAAAGTGGTTGGCTCAACCGTATTATTATCAAGGTCCTGACTTACTGGCCTTACTGGTGGTCTTTTATAGTTACCGGTACCTGGGTATCAATAAATGTTCCGATCAGGTCCTCCGTGCCACTCTTCTGCATGTGGATTTAATCTTGTTGGTTCTTGTGTGCTCTGCTTGCAACTAAACAATGGAGAAGGGTATTCCGTAGATACTCTCGTGTTTGCTAGTGATGTTGTGGGCCATGGTGTGGGCTGTCTCTAATGTACCAGTGACGATCCTTCAGCCTCCTCTTTTTCTAAGCGAATCAGTTCTTCCTCTTCGGCTCTTGCTGCAGCTAATTCAACGTCCAAATGGATCTGCTGGGCTCCTAACTCCGCTGCTTTCCTCTGATGTTCCAGTTGAAGAATCCTCTCTTGCGCTTGTTTGCTTGCTTCAGCTTTTGCCTCAAGTGAAGCCCGCTTAGCCGCTGCTGCTCTTCTGAGTACTGACGATGCTTCAGACGCTGATGGCTTTCCCCCTAGACTATTATCAGAACTGTCAGCTGCAGACTTTTACTCCCCTATCAGCCATTCTCCAGCTGTGTCTAAATGAGCTTGCATCTTACTCTTTACAGTCTCGTAATACTGTTTAGCCTCATATACATCATCAAACAAATTTTCATTATAGAATATTTCTGAAAGCCGAAATGACAGTTCTTCACATTTTGAAAAGGCTTCTTCAATGGCATGGATTTGATCCTTAACTTTATTACGGCATGCATCATCGGATTGTATTAAAGCGGAAAGAACCTTTTCCTTTGAAGTCAGAGCAGCAAGCAAACCCACTCTTGACTTCTTTAAACTACTCACCTGTTCTGCTACAACTCCGTCCAAGTCACGCTGGTTCTGCTCATATGACATGTTTGCAAGATGAGTTAAATAAAAATAAACAGAAAGGTAAGTTATAAATTACTGGTACAGTAATTATCTACTGGTACAGTACTGTACTTAATACTGGTACTGTACTTATCTACCCGTACAGTACTACAAAGATGGTAAATTACTATACAGTACTGTGAGTGTTAGTTAGCCTAAAGAATACTGGTCCTAATGTTCATGGCTACAAATATAATCTATGCTAAATTGGCACAAATTAATATTCAAACACAAAGTTTATATTAAACTCCGAGACCTAGGCCTATTTTACAATCAGCTTCACATTCATGCTAGGCCAAGTCAATGTGTTGTTATATAGCATATTTGTTCTTTTCTAGGCTTATTTAATTCACAAAGTTTCAGTTTAATCTTTCTTATTTAGTTTTCAAACTAATTTTTATTTTTTGGCCTAGGCTAACTCATATTTATCATTATCAAGTAGGTATAGTCTATCTATAGATTCACTGAAATTGAAGAAAGTTCATTGTTCATTCCTTCAGGAATAAATCACGATATTGTAATGGCGTCTTGTAGAAGCTTCTAGAAGTATTGATGACTCATACCTGTGTTGATCAAAATCAATCATGACCTGATCTTCGTACTTTGATGTGGGTGCCAACCGGGGGTCGCTGTGCATAGGACTCTTGGGGGATACACAAAAACAGGCCTGGTTCCGTTATAGTGGTTGCTTTATTGGTGCTAACTTGTCCTAGCATTACAGCCACATCACGCAGCCAGCCCAGACGATAATATTGCTGACCAAGCAAATTCTCTCCTCAACCACGTATGACTGCAACAAATAACACTGATTACAATCTCATAACTTTGCTTTAATTGCTAAATCATTAACAATACAATAGATGTAACTCTTAAGCTGCTGAAACTTATACTCACAGATCATGGCAGTCCTTAAAATCCCCCAAATCCCAGAATCAAGAGGCAGTAGATGTTAGTCTGCCATTCCTTAAACTCCCGACATTTGGCATCGTCGCTTAAACTCCACAACACACATAGGTCTGAGCTGGCTGGCACCGTAAGTTGGATGCATATATTCCCAATCAAAGTTCATAATTCATATAGATGATTGTGGAAATTCCTATAAAAGTGTAAAAGCACTTAGATATATTAGAGTAAATAAATATTATTTCTATATAACCTAGAATATAATGATTGAGATAGTACAGTACTGTATTATTCTACATACTGTAAGTGGTTATATAAGAATTGATACTAATATTAAATAAATGTTCCTTTTGTGCCGTAACAGACCCAGTCTCGCCACTGAGGGTAACATCACATCCTACCACATCCCTGGTTCCGCCATACAGGGTAAAAACTGAAGAAATTGCTGTATTTTAGGGATTTTTCCTTCGTGTTGCACGATCGTCGCAAGACAACCAGTGGTCGTAGAAGGATGGCGGCGTCATTGGAAAGCTCAATTATCGCCCTTTCACGGATACATAATTGTATTATGCTCTGGCTCTTGTTTATGCATGACAAAGAGCACGGAAATAAGCTTGTTTAGGGTAAAACTACCCGCTTGGCAGGTAGTAGAAGTTACCGCCTAGGCCGCTCGTTGAGTGTTAATTCCGCACATAATTTCTTTGTTGCATAGTGTATAGTAGCATAGCAAGCTTGGAGTCATTTTGAGCATATTTATTTTGTCTTAACATTAATATTTAGCAATCCGGAGTTTATTTCGTTTATCTTAGGAAATGTACTGCATTATTTTCCCCTGGCAATCTTAAGTATAAGCTTTATACCTTTTTCCTTCCATTTCTCTTCCATTATTCTCCTGCATTGTTATTTCTTATATTATGTACAGTGGTTTGTTCGGTGGCTCTTAGAAGCCCACTCCACAACCTACTGATATGTCAACCCTAGTGCATTGTTGAGCTTCTGCATTGGACTTTCCCCATGTTTGTGCTTCATATTATTCCTAATTCCTAAGCGATTGGGCATACTAAGAAGTGTCTGGGAGTCTAGCAGTGGTATGTTTCGGCATTTATGTGCAGTCGAGAATAACCTTAGAAGTACTCTTGAATACTAAATCGCATTATCAACCCGACTCGGGGACAATACATATTTTTGTGTCTCCTTGTGTTTCTGCTTTCATAGAGCAAAGAGGAAGATAGCCCCTTTTCCTGGAGAACCTACGTGTCTTGGTGTTTGAGTCAGATATTAAGAGCGTGTCTGTTGCAGGGTACTGTAATACAGTGGGCAGTGTTGGGTGCAGGTCTACAGCATTGGTGTCTTTTTGCTACGGCGTATACCTTTTGAGTGCTGTGGGCTAGAATATTAGAGCATCTGTTTTCCCCTGGCTCATCCTCGTAACAGTGGCGACCTCATGCCAGGATACTGTGATAGTATAGAGTTCTTGTGGTGTGAAGCATTTATATTTAGATTGGTCAGCATTTTTATTGCGGTTGAAAGTCTACGGACATATTACTCTTATTTCATTAACCCGTGTCCACAACTATTGCTAAGATGTCGCATGTTGATTACATTCCTGTTCATATTGTGGGGAGGGAGGACGTTTGGCAGTTTATTCGAACCCAACTTAGTCAAGAAGAGGTTGTTGGCAGGAGTAGTGATGAATTAAAACGTGTGTTGGAGATGCATGGTTGGAGGTGGAGTGGTATGGCTAAGGCAGAGTTAGTTCAAGAGGTGTCTAAGGTAGTTGCACAGCAGAATGGTCTTCAGGAAGCTAGTACTCGTGTCGTGGATGATGGCACCCTCCAGCATGTGCCACAGCGTCCTATCAGTCAGGTTAGCTACCATTCTGCTGGGGACCGGAGTGGAGCAACAATTCCAGAGCAAGGTGATACTGTATGTAGGCAGTCTCCTACTATTACCACAGCACCTGCCACCACGCCTCCACCGTCGGCATTTAACCCTATCAGTACGGCCCCTTCATTTTCACAGGTCTATGTTCAGGCCCCTATGGCCAGTACATTTGTTTCAAGTTATACTAGCAATCCTCAGTATCCTCCTTCTTCCCCCCATGTGTCATTGGCCACACCCCAGCATTTCAATGCCACTCATACGGTGGCTACTCAGCACAATGTTCCCCCTTAGGCCCACTTTCCTCCTATAACCCCGATAGTGTCGAGAAGGAGTCCAGAGATTGAGCTGCAGCTCAAGAGAATGGAGATGGAAGAGAGACAGAGAGCTAGAGAGATAGAGGAGAAGAGAATACAGGCAGAGAGAGAAGAGAGATAGAGAAGAGAGACAGAGAGATAGAGTTGAGGAAGATGGAGATGGAAGAGAAACAGGGAGAGAGAGAGATAGGGAGGTAGATTTGGAGAAGACGAAGTTGGAAACTAGTGGGCAAAGGCGACAAGGGAATAATGCTGGTCATACATCTAAGGAGGAGGCAGAAGAGGTGCTGTTGTCTCGACGGCTAGAGCTCGTGCCAGTTCGATGAACTCAAGGTCACGTAGTGGTTCTTGAGTTTTGAGAAGAAGGCCCACGAGTATCAGTGGCCGAGGCAACGCTGGGCGGTGTTGGTGTCTGTTTTAAAAGGCAAGGCTTTTGATGCATACGATCGCCTAGAAGTGCAGGACCTAGAGTATGATGTACTTAAAGAGGCTGTGTTAAAAGCCTACGAGCTACGTCCCGAGGCTTACAGGTTGGCCTTCAGGGGGGCTAGGAAGCGGCAGGGGGACTCGCACGTGGAATGTGCCAGGTAACTGCGCGATACTCTAGCTAAGTGGCTGGATTCAGAGTCAGCTGGTACTTTTGAGGCGGTGTGTGAGGTTTGGCTGATGGAGCAGTTTACCAGCATAGTTGAAAAAGACATTGGGTCAAAATTAAAAGAAAAGCGGTTTAAATCAATAAGGGAAGCAGCAGTTTGGGCTGATGACTTTGCACTAGCCCAGCATGGCATGTGCATGGGGAGCATTGGTGACAGGAGAGACCGACCTGTGCACCAAGCAGCCACAGTATCAGCTCGCCCATCATCACCCAAAGGTACCACAAATAAGACACAACATTATACCAAGGCTGACAACCAGCAAGCTGCTATGGAAGCGAGATCTCATTTTTGCAAGCAAGTGGGTCATATTAAACCTCAGTGTGCTAAATGGAAGGCTACCCAGGAACCCAAGGCTGTCCAGTTGGTGGCGACACTAGGGGAGGTGCCTGTGAAAGGCAAGCCAGGTACTGTTGAGTTTGGGGGGCAGTGTTGGCCAGCGCGAAGCAGGGTAGTAAGCACTTTGCCGCCCCAGATAGTATCACCACCTGAGCATAACCAGACTTCCCCTGATTGGTGTCGGCCATTCATACATGATGGATTTGTACGGGTTGGGGAGCAGACTTACCCTGTCAAGGTGTTTAGGGATATTGGTGCTCAGCAATCCATGTGTCGCAACCTGACAGGGGGACCTATTAGTACGGGAGAGTTTGTAATGTGCAGGGGAATCAACAGTGAACAATCTGTGATTTAGTCCCGGTGACCCTAGAGTGCCCACTTTTGACTGCCGAGTGTAAGGTGGCTATGGTGGACACTCTGCCAGTTGAGGGGGTGGACTTTTTGCTCGGGACTGACTTGGCAGAGGATGTAGTATTTCCGCCTCCTATAGTCATCGCTGAGGCTGCTTTTGTGCCCCCTGGTGGTGGTTGTTTGCAAGAAGATAACATGGACTCTATCTACCCTGTTGGTGCAGTGACCCAATTAGTGGCACCTTTGGCACAACAGGTGGATGATTAAGTGAATGCGGGGGCCGACAGCCATGAGTGCGGGCCATCCCATGATGCACTACTAGATGACACTGGTCCGGAGACAGCTGTGGGCTTGGCTGACCCCAAGGAGGCTACCGAGACTAGTAAAGGTGACCTAGTGCCGAACGAGGAGTCTGACATAGCGATACCGACTCAACCTTCTGATATTTTTGAGAGGTCAGAGGTAACTGCCTTGATGGAGCTACCTAGAAACAAACTGAGCAAGTTGCAGCAAGAGGACGCGAGTCTGGGCCTCCTGTTTAAGAAGGTTGGTACGACTGGTGGGAAGAACGGTCAAGCAGAGAAATTTATTGTAAAAGGGGTATTGTTGTATCGGCAGTGGAAGCCGGATACGAAATCAGGTTTTGGGGAGGAGCAGTTAGTGGTGCCTGCCCAGTTCAGGGAGGAGCTGGTTAGGCTAACGCAGGTGGCACCACTGGCGGGTCATTTAGGGGCATGTGAGACTACTGAGAGGCTACATTCTCATTTTTGGTGGCCTAATATGCATGCATCGGTGACTTCTTTTTTGATGTGTCATATTGGTAAGCTAGTTGGAGAACCCCACCCAGGAATACCCGTGGCACCTTTGCTCCCTACCCCTGCAGTTGAACTGCCAATGACTTGTGTCATAGTTGGCATGGTTGGTCCCTTATTACCCACCAGTTCGGGAGATAAATACTTGCACACTTGAATTGTTACTACCGCTAGATACCCGGAGGCTATCCCGGTTAGCAGCATGAACACGAAGATAAGAGGCCATTGTGACAAACAGGCTAAATCTAGGGTGTTCAAGGTGGGCGACAAGGCTTTGGCATGGTTGTCAGTTCAGGGTCGACCCATGGCTGCTAAGTTTTGTGGTCAGTATCAGGCCATTAAGCAGATTGGTGAGTTTGACTATGTAATAGATACGCCCGACTGTTGCATAGCCTCCCAATGCTGCCCAATTAAAATGCAACAGCCCTACCATAGACCGATTGCATCTGGCCATGGTGCGCAGGCAGGTGTAGTCGCAAGGAATGCGGGGGTGCGCATGTATGGTATCGGCGGGGAAGCCTTGGGCACTTATGAACTGTGGGAGTGACTGCACAGGTGGTACCGCTTGTTCCTCTCATGACCTGGCTGTATTAGGGACGAAGGAGAAGGAGGGAGACTATAGTTTAAAGGCTGCGGTCCCGGCGGGGATGTGGGAGGGCATTGAGTATGTTGTTCTTCGAGATAAGTTGCAACCTCTTCTTCCTAAGCGCCAAGAGGAGTTGTTTACTAGGCTGTGGCAGTACTTCCGCATGTTTGTTGATCCTCCAGGTCCGGGGTGGCACCCAACATAGAGGCTGGAGACAGTGCAAAGCTCAAGTTGGCTCCATACCGTATAAATCCTGCTCGACATCTTGTCTTAGAAGCAGAGCTGGACTACATGTTGGAGAAGGGTCTGAGGGATTAGGGATATCGTGAGTGGTCTTTGCCAGTGACTGCAACCTGAGCAGAGTGTCGGGATCCGTTTTTTTTTTATTGCAGTAATGTTAGTGCATTATCCCAGACAGACACCTCTCCATTACCCAGAGTTGACGACCCCATAGACCGCATCGGGGATGCCACGTTTATCACTAATGTGAAATTAGTGACAGGTTATTGGCAGGTCCCGTGGCCGGAGAGAGCGAAGAGAAGTGCCAGTCTTGTGATGGACTGGGCAGTTTATCAGTGTCAGGTGATATTCTGCTGCTGGAACACATTTGGATGTGTGGCATGTTAAGGGCACTGATAATGTTCTGGCTGATTGGTTGTCACGGGAGGGTATGTTTTAAGGAGAACCCTCGCCATTCAGGCAGTGTTGTTGTTGTTGTTGTTCCCCAAGCTGCCTGGCCGAACAGCCCCAAGGCCCCGAGCAAGGCCAAGGCCATAACCGAGCGCCCCCACAGAACCCTCCCTGCCGACCACAATAAAGCCTGGGTGACCGAAACCACTCCATGGCGGGGAGCCGAGGAGGGTGCGGAAACGCACGGGAAACCAAAGACCCACCCAGGGCCCTGTGCCCCTCAGCAATTATGAAGAGAAAGTTGAGGGGCAAAGGAAAAATGTGACGCTTTGGCTTCCAATCTTGGTAGATTGGGAGGTCAATCCATGGAATGGACGCCGTCACTTGAGATCTAGAAAATATATAAGTAAAAGGAACAGTCAGAGTAAGCTATGGGTATGGCAGAGATCGCTCAGTTCTCACTCTGATAGACCAGCCCATCACCACTTGACTAGAACCCAATCCTCTCAGCATCAGCTAGGAAAGGCCCTAGAAAGCCGCCTTTGGCGGGGGGATAGCTCCCCTATTTCAACCCCTTTCGGGGTTGGGCACCCGCCCTCAGTCAGTGGTGGTGTAGTCTTCTACTTTGGTTTGATTAGCATGTTTACGTCTGGTGCTTGTTGGTTGCCGTATGTAGCCCAGCGTAGTGTCGTAAAGCAGGAGTTGCTGTGTTTCTGTATAGAAGAAAATATTTATATACAAAACTATACAACTATAAAAATACTAAAAAGACTGTACTTGTGTCTTATATATATATATATATATATATATATATATATATATATATATATATATATATATATATATATATATATATATATATATATATATATATATATACTGTACTGTATATATATATATATATATTTATATATATATATATATATATATATATATATATATATATATATATATATATATATTCTCTTTTAAACAGACGAGGTTAAAGGCAATAGCAGTTTCAGCATTTAGTATTTTATTGTTACAGCTTTCAATATTTCTAAAAATTTTCCTCTGGGGTTCAGAGATGAGGTACAACAGGTTAGCAAAATTCGACCTCCTTGTCTCCCTCCACGACCACGGCTTCAAAACTACGGTGTACACCAAACCTACTAACAATGGCCAATGTCTTAATGGGGAAAGTGAATGCCCTAAACGATACCATCAGTCCACCATCGCCGCCTATGTCAGGAGAGCCCTCACCCATTGCACCACCTGGAATGACACACACAATGAATTGGAAAGGCTCACCCAGGTCCTAGTCAACAATGGGTATTCCAACACTGACATCACCAATGCCATCAACCACCACCTAGAAAAATGGTACAAACAAGACCCCCCTAGCACCAACCCGGCCAATGACATTACATTTTTCTACAGAAACTACATATCTTCCGACCACACAACAGACGAATCCATTATGAAAGAAATCATTCACAAAAACGTCCTCCCCACCAACCCTGACAATAAAATAAAACTCATTATTTACTACAAATCTCCTAAGACCTCCAACCTTGTCCTCCGTAACCGCCCCATTTCCACCAACCAACCGAAAGACGATCATGTGATATACCAGCATATTTGCACCTCTGGGGACTGTGGACCCCTATCCTATGTTGGAATGACACAGACTCGCCTTTCCCGTCGACTAACCCTCCACCTTCAATCTGGCGCTATAAAAGATCACTATCAAGCCCCCCACCATCTTGCCCTAACTCGCGCCGACCTAGACAAACAAACTACCATACTCGACAAAGAATCAGACCCCAGAAGACTAGCTATTTTAGAAGCTCTATATATCCAAACGCTCAACCCCAGCATCAACAACCAAACACAAGACCTTCAAATTCTTCCTTCAGGCAAGCGCTACAGGCATACTGCTCTCGTTCCTCTCGCCCTGTGCCCCCCTCCCGTACCTTTCCGCGATCAGCACACTACTGACAACACCAACCAATCACAGCCACCCACAGCCAACAACCAACCACCGATAAGATTTAGTGCCCGTCTCGCGAATAGACTGCCTTCCACCAATGAACAGCCACCCCACACCCAGTAGCTCCGCCCACCTACCTATTCTTGATCCTCGAATTTTGTATAAATATGTTGCTTTGTCCTTATTCTAATCATTACCTGCCCATTCCCTGAAGATGCAAGATGTTTACTTGTGAAACGTTGGATCCACCATGAATTTTGCTAACCTGTTGTACCTCATCTCTGAACCCCAGAGGAAAATTGTTAGAAATATTGAAAGCTGTAACAATAAAATACTAAATGCTGAAACTGCTATTGCCTTTAACCTCGTCTGTTTAAAAGAGAATCTATTACCTGGCTATACTAACATATATATATATAAGAACATAAGAACATAAGAAAATGGGAGTCTGCAGAAAGCCGATTGGCCTAAGCAAGGCAGATCCCTGTCCCACACAACCCCAATTACAAAGCCCAATTATAGGCTCAACACTCTAATACCCTGAGGATCATCTTACCAAAACGGTTAGAGATTAACGCAGGATTACGGGGGTCTGCAGAGCGCTGATTGGCCCAACCCTGCTGATCCCCCTTCACACCCAACCCTTCTCGTCCATATGCTTATCCAATTTTATCTTAAAGCTCCCTATCGTTTTTAATCCCACTATAGCACTTGGTAGTCCATTCCACCCATCTACAACTCTGTTACCAAACCAATATTTGCCTATATCTTTTCTGAAACGAAATTTATCTAATTTGAAACCATTGGTACGAGTTCTTTCGCTATCACTGAGCTTTAGTACATTTGTCATGTCCCCTTTGTTAATCCCACTAACCCACTTGAACACCTCTATCATATCCCCTCTAACTCTGCGTCTCTCTAACGAATGTAAGCCTAATTTCTTCAACCTTTCTTTATACGGAAGATTTCTAATATTATGGATCATTTTTGTCATTCTACGTTGTACTCTCTCCAATGAATCTATGTCCATTCTGTAATAAGGACACCAAAATTGAACAGCATAATCCATATGGGGTCTCACTAATGACAAGTAAAGTTTTAAGATAACATCAGCAGTTCTGTTACTCACACTCCTTGAGATGAACCCGAGAATCCTGTTTGCCTTGTTTCGAACGCTTATACACTGTTGTCTAGGCTTCAAATCATTGCTAACAAACACACCTAGATCTTTCTCACAATTCGAGTTTTCTAATTCCACATTAGCTAGTTTATATTTAACATTTGTATGCATCTTCCCTATCTTTAATACCTTGCATTTGTCAATGTTAAACTTCATCTGCCAATTTACTGACCATTCGTGTAAGGTATCTAGATCCCTTTGGAGGCACTCTATATCTCTATCTGAATCAATTGTTCTCCCCATCTTGGTATCGTCTGCAAATTTACTTATCCTACTAGTTATACCTAAATCAAGGTCATTTATGTATATAACAAACAACAGAGGACCTAATACAGATCCCTGGGGGACACCACTTTTGACTGCTCCCCATTCTGACTTCGTACCATTTATGCTGACTCTCTGCTTCCTACCAATTAGCCATGACCTAATCCATCCCAACAACGCCCCACCTATTCCATGCGCCTCAACCTTTCTCATCAATCTCTCGTGGGGGACTCTGTCGAAAGCTTTACTGAAATCTAAATATATTATATCATATGACTTGTCATTATCTACTGCTTCATATACCTCTGAGAAAAAACTAAGCAAATTAGTAAGGCAAGAACGTCCCTGAGTGAATCCATGCTGAGAAGAATTTATTAAATTAAATGTATCTAAGTGGTTTCTAATTTTACTAGCAATAATTGACTCTAGTAGCTTTCCTATGATTGATGTAAGACTAATGGGACGGTAATTGGATGCTATTGATTTGTCACCTTTTTTGAAGATCGGAACTACGTTTGCAAGCTTCCAAGCTTCTGGAACTATACCTGTCTCCAATGACTTGTTAAATAAAAATGTTAATGGGTAACTTAACTCATCCCTACATTCTTTTAATACTCTAGCATATACCTCATCAGGACCAGGCGATTTATGAGGTTTCAGTCTGTCAATTTCCTTAAGCACATCATTTCTACTTATAGTAACCGTACTTAACCTATTTTCTATACTATCGCTATATACCTTACGGAC
>CM064515.1:11703395-11733395 GCA_032716605.1 Paralithodes platypus | reverse complement strand
TAGACTGCAGCACCGTTGATTCATTTAAACTCCACCTAGAGAAATATCTCACATCAAACCCACGACTGACTGCGTTTGTAAATGAATAACTTTATGTAATCCTCCCCTCAGTTACTAACCCTTCTGTCCCCTACTAACTTCCTAATCCTGCCATGGACATTAGTTCCCTTTCCAATGTTCCCTTACCCACTCTAAACCACTGTTTGGACACTTGATCCTCAGTGTTTTGGAGGACAAGCAGCCTAGAAGGGTCACTAGACCTCTTGTTGCTTGATTTCCCTTGTACTCCTTTGTACTCCTTTGTAATGCCTAAGTGCGCTGAATTTCGATGTGAGTGTTGTAGGTTTGAGTCCTTGGAGTGCCACATGTATTTGTTGATTTCATTAATTGAGTATAGAGGTGAAGATGGTTGGTGAAAAAACAATAATATATATATATTATATATGATTATATATATATATATAATATATATATATATATATATATATATCTATATATATATATAATAAGATATATATATATATATATATATATTATATATATATATATATATATATAGATATATATATATATATATATTATATATATATATATATATATATATAGATATATATATATACCGGTATATATATAATATATATATATATATAATATATATATATATATATATATATATATATATATATATAATATTATATATATATATATATATATATATATATATATATATACTGTACAGTATATATAATTGTCTTGTTCTAAATTATCTCTCTCTCTCTCTCTCTCTCTCTCCCCTACCTACCTACCTACCTACCCACCTATCTATCTATCTATCTGTCTATCTGAGAAATTCAGTAATGCCAAGACTTTATTGTTAACAAATTAATATAGGTTTTCTTTTATTGTACGGTTTTCTTTAATAAGAATTAATGGGTTTCTTCTCTAATAGAAGTACTGTATTCTATTTTTCCCATGTTTTGACTTCTTTTCCACACCAACCTTTAGGTAATATTCTAGACGCGTTTTTTTTTAGAGGTTGTGTCCCTGTCTTTCTTTGTGTATGTCTGTATGTCTGTTACTGTCTCCCTCTCTATCCTTTTGTCTGTGTGTCTGTCTTTCTTGATCTATATATCTATCTATCTGTTACTGTGTCTGTCTTTATGTATGTGTGTCTGGCTGTCTCTTTCTCCCTCTCCGTCCGGTTTGTCTGCCCATCCGTCTGTCTGTATGTATGAATGTATGTATTTATTTATCTCTCTCTCGCTCTCTCTCTATCTATATATCTATATATCTATCGATCTATCAATCAATCAACCAATCGATCAATATCTATCTATCTATATAAATATTGTTTGTATGTGTATGTGTGTGTGTGTGTGTGTGTGTGCGTGTGCGTGTGTGTGTGAAATGCAGGAATGAGGCCCTTCCTAATATGAACAAAATCACTTGGGTGTCTTCACTTTATCTAATGATCAATTAATAGAAGTATATTGAATGAGGGAAGAAGAGAGAGAATAAGAATGGATATGGGAGGTGAAACAGGTCATAGACCTGTGAGTTATCTGCTCAACAGGTGGCGTTGTGTGTGTGTAAGTGTGAGAGTCCGAGTGTAGTGGGTGAGACAGTGAAGCACGGGAACGAGATGGCTTCAGAGATGGGGTCGTTTCGGGTCATGAGTGAGCACCGTGCCTCATGTGAAGGCAAGATGGCAGGTGCTCGTTGTGCTCTACGTGCTTCACATGTCTCACTCCCTAGACTGGAACAAGACCTCACGGGCTTCACTGTTCATTGTAAAGCGGTGAATGTTAAGGCTCTCAGCCTATGCCCGAGAGGAAGTAAGTTGGAATATAGAAAAAAAAAAAAAAAAAAAAAAAAAAAAAGACGCTTATCAACCGAACTGTCCAATATCAGCTGCTAGTGTGTTTACAGAAGCCCTTGCGAAGGATCGCAGTGTAGCAAAGAATCGAGGACTCCGGGTCGCTCATATACTGGTTTGAGTATAATGGCTGTATTCCCCACGGATTTCCACATTGGTATAATTATACTGGGCTTCTCTGTTGATCTAACCAATTGTGACCATGGTCTATACCTCATTGACATACTGAACAAAATGTTAGTTTTCTTTCCACTCTTAGAACACTCTAAATTGGATTAATTATGAGGAATAGATGAAAGCAAGAATATTCTGTATTTTAGGTAACTTCTTAGGGACTGGAATATGAACTGATAATACACATATTAACTATGTAAGAAATTCACTATGGAATATTCCTTCTGTAATATAAATGATTGCGTAAGATTACGTCAATATAATGAATATAACTGGCAACAGTATTCAACAATGCTTACATTTCTTATCAGAATTATTTATAGTACAAGGGGAGGGGGGAGATGGTTGGCACAAGTACACATGGACACCCGGGTCAGGTATTCACGGTACGTTATATCAATTGTGCGGTCACTCTAAGTGGATTCCTAATGGTTAATCAAGAGGGCTCAGATATATGTATACGCACTTATTTTTACTTCTCAGGAGTGAGTATTCTTATTGAGAAGTTAGGGCACTTCTTACTCATACTTCGTTTCTATCCACTTTATATAGACATACCGCATTGGCATTATCACACTGACTCCAATTCATAAATATATATACTCAAACAGCGGAAAACGTTAGGCAAAGAATATTTTATACAATCCTTGTCACGGCGAACCTATGCTACTAACTCTCAAAATGGCTGCCGAATAGACTACGTACACACAAACAATGTCTTGGTTGAAAGGCAGCAACACTGGATCTATTAGGATTTAAATTGAACATTTGAAGCATCAAGGGGAGAGATATATAGCAGTGACTCGTCAAGCTTATTCCTGGGACACTGGGGTTTATTGGCTAATGCCGTATCGGAACAGGCAACTAAAAGACAAAAGGACAACTCACTAATATTGGACGCAAAAAGGTGGAGGGGGGAACTAGAACTCGCACTTGAAGCTTATATCATACACATTATATATAATCGTCACAATCGGGTATAAGGGATGGGGGGGGGGGTCTCTCAAGTTAACTGTTGGCAGGTGATGGCGACTCAAGTTAGATTACTAGTAAAATACAATAGAGGGGTTATTACGGGTTTGCATTGCTTTGAAGGTTGCTTCTTCATATTCTGGGTCAGGGGTGGTGGGCGACTTGGAGGCTCGGTGGTGGAGAGTTGGGGAGATGAAGCTGCTTAGGGTGCAGGTGAGGAGGAAGCAGAGAGGGTTGTTGGTTGGTTATCGCATGCGCGATATTTTGCCCCTGCTGGCAACATACATATGATGATTACAATAAGTCACAGGGAGGAGTGAGGGTGGGGGGCTCTCAACCTATATTGTATCCAACGGCAAGCTGTTGGGTAATTTTTTTGGTCCAAGTTAATTGGGTTACCTCAGTGTGCATGCGCACTGTTGCATCTGGCTCAGAATGTACCTTGGCGAAATGTAAAGTGATACTGGAAGTACTGGGGATGTTTGGCAGGTGGGTTGCCCTAGATTTACTGGTTCATTGCACAGCTTCCCAGGAGAGTGTGGGGGAAACACCTGGTGGGTGCGGGGTGGATAGTTTCGGCTGACTCCACGAAGGGGCCTATTCCTAATAGATATACAGCGCAAAAACAAAACAAAAAATATATAAGAAAGAAAGACAAAGGGTTGACTTATAATACAATACAAAAATGATTACTTTAAGAACAAGGAAGTATAGTGACATCAACCATCAAGAAGACAATAACATAATATTGTAATTATTATATTTGTCAGGCAAAAGGGGATGTATTTAATCCACATAACCTCGTTTATTGTCCTACAAATGTCATTCTAGTGTACCATAGCACTTTCTCTGATGCTATATTTTATGTGTCCGGCGTTACATATATTGTGTTAGTTTTGTTTTAAACTAATTATCTATTGCTCTCTTAGTTAACTTACCTATTAACTTATTATGGTAATGTTTCAATAATTTATGTGTTTCCTTTTTACTTGACTACATGCAGAGTTCTCGCTTATTCGTGTATAATATTGTTATTTTGCGTCTCATTCTCTCTCTCTCTCTCTTTCTCTCTTTCCCTCTCTCTCTTTCTCACCACACTTTACGACGTACATTTCAGCCGGCCCCAAATGTTCCCCACGATTTAGCTTGGTTTTCCAATTCTTCACTTTCATTTAATTAATTGAAAATACTGGATGATATGATACACAATAATCATAAAAGTCTAGTTAATTTGAGAGGCTATTTAGTTTTACTCACTCATTTTTTATACTGTCAATAATGTTCGTTGAACAAGGACTGAATCGTTCTATGTATTTGGAAACCTTCAGTTCTATTTTGCATTGTCTAGACACATTGTCTAGACACATAGGAAGTCGTATCAAAACTTGTTTTTGCGTGGAATGGCTGGAGGAACTTCGATACCAAATGTATAGTGTATATTTTTCACTTTAAGATTTTGGGAAGGAAACAATCCACACATCATAATCATTTGGGAAGGAAACAATCCACACATCATAATCATTTGGGAAGGAAACAATCCACACATCATAATCATTTGGGAAGGAAACAATCCACACATCATAATCATTTGGGAAGGAAACAATCCACACATCATAATCATTTGGGAAGGAAACAATCCACACATCATAATCATTTGCTGGTTTACTCGGTACTTTTGAGATAATTTTGATAAGGCTAAATTTGACTGTAGGAACGCCACATATGGATTATATATTTCAGTGGTTGTTATAAAAAATATAGTAGCAGTGGAATAGGTTGAAAAGGGGTTGACGTCCATATATGGCCGAGCGAGTAACTGTTTATGGAGCAATATGTTCAGGTATATTAATGCAATACATCATAACCACACAGTAACTGTTTATGGAGCAATATGTTCAGGTAGATTAATGCAATACATCATAACCACACAGTAACTGTTTATGGAGCAATATGTTCAGGTATATTAATGCAATACATCATAACCACACAGTAACTGTTTATGGAGCAATATGTTCAGGTATATTAATGCAATACATCATAACCACACAGTAACTGTTTATGGAGCAATATGTTCAGGTATATTAATGCAATACATCATACCCACACAGTTCTCTTAATAATAGATATACTCCATTATAATATTATCAAGGTAAACCTTTTACACACTGCATGAAAATATTATAGTCCACATTGTTGGATATATTGAAAAACTGGTACTCAATAATTTCGGATACTGCCATGAGTTAATTTTGGCTCAATTTCAGTATGTGATTTGCCAGTGCAACATTCTTATAAACGCGAAATGTGATCCTACATTAAGGTCAAGGTCAAGAGGACCCCTCGGACCCATGGAAATGACTCTCCAAAATGCCCTGGACCACTATCTAGTACTCTATCGATTTATGCAATATCCGTGGCCTTTCCTCTAACTTCCTCTCTGAGGAACATCATATCTCTTGTACCAAACCTGACTTACTTTTCCTCACCGAAACGCACTTGTCTAAGGCAACAGACAGCGAACCCTACTCTGTATCCTCTCACTATCTCTATCCTCAATTCAAAGCCAAAGGTGGATGTTGAGTGTATGTACGCAACAATCTTTCTTGCTCTCATGTTCCCAATTTTTACTCTTCTGAATTCTAAACTCTGGCTTAAGCTATCTTGTCATTCTCTCACTGAATATTTCTTAGTTGTATATCTCTCCCTTAATTCTACTGACTATCCCAAATTCTTTGACTATCTTACTTCTAAAGTGGAATTTTGTTTATCCATCTCTCCCTTCTCTGAAATCTCCATCTTTGGAGATTTCAATGCTCACCGCCACCAATGGCTCTCCTCTCATTTCACTGAACAACCTGGTGAACAAGCCTACATCTTTTCTATCCTAAATGACCTAGATCAGTTAGTTCAGCAACCCACCCGTGTCCCGGATTGCCCTGGAGATCGGCCCAATATTCTTGGCTTATTTCTAATCTCTAATCCTTCTGCTTACACTGTAAATCTTTTCCCTCCGTTGGGCTCCTCCGATCGTAACCTTAACTCTGTCATCTGTCCTGTCTCTCCAGTACGGCCTTTTGACCCCCCCAACCGGCGGGACTTGTGGAATTTTGGCACCACTGACTGGGAGGCTCTTCGACAGTACTTCTTTGATTTCCCATGGAATGATTTTTGCTTCCGTGGCCAAAGAGTCGGGGACCCTCAGAGAGTGCCAAGCGCATTACTGAGGTAATCCTTTCGGGCATGGAAGCATATATCTCAATTTCTTTCTCTTAAACTAACTCACAAAAATCTTGGTTTAATCTCTGCTGTTCGCAATAAGGAGGAAGCATTCAATCGGTACCATTGCCTTCAAACTCAAGAATCCCGTACTTTATATGTCTGCCCGGAATCAAGCCAAATAATTTCTTTGACATGCCAAATACTCTATCATCAAAAAACAAATTCTCTGAACCTTCCAATTCTAGCTCTTCCCAAGCTTCCTGGCATCTAGCCAAAAACCTATCCAACATTTTCACTACCTGGTCTTTCCCTCCTCTTTTCCACTCTGACAGTACCACCATCACCTTCCTCTGACGATGCTGAATTCTTGGCTCAAACTTTCGCTAAAAACTCCACCGCGGATGATTCCGGAGCTACTCCTCCTTCTCCACCCCCCTCTCACTTACTTATGCTTAAGCTCATAATTTATTCTAAGGATGTACTCTCTGCCCTCTCTAGGCTTGATACTAAGAAGGCGTACAGACCGGATGGTGTTCCTCCTATCGTACTCAAAAACTGTTCTTTCATGCTGGCTCCCGGCCTAGGCAAACTTTTTCGTCTCTGTCTTTCCTCTAATGTCTTTCCTTCTTGCTGGAAGTTTGCCCTTATTCAACCTGTACCAAAGAAGGTTGACCATTCCCAACCCTCCAACTATTGTCTAATTGCCCTAATTTCTTGCATATCTAAAGTTTTTAAAACTATTCTTAACACAAAATTTCTTAAGCACTTATCTTCCCATAATCCACTTTCAGATCGTCAATACAGTTTCCTTAAGGGCCGCTCTATTGGTGATCTTCTTGCTTATCTTACTAACTCTTGGTCATCCTCTTTTCGGGACTTCGGTGAGACCTTTTCTATTGCGCTAGACATATCGAAAGCCTTCGATAGAATCTGGCACAAATTTCTAATTTCCATACTACCCTTCTTCGGTTTCTATCCCTCTATCTGCGCCTTTGTCTCTAATTTCCTTTCAGACCACTCCATAGCAACAGTTGGGGAGAGCCATCGCTCATTTCCTCAACTTGTCAACTTCGTTGTTCCTCAGGGTTATGTGCTGTCTCTAGTTCTCTTTCTAAACTTCATTAACCCTTAACCAACGGCGCACGACATCTGTCGAGTTAAATAAATTTGGACTATGTGGCGGTGCACGACAGCTGTCGAGTGCCATTTTCAGCACGTAATGTTGCTGAGAGAGAGAGCTGAGCGGTGGGACGAGCGTAGTAACCATATGACCGCTCCCCACGACCACCGTGGACGTACTGAACTGTATTCCACCTTCCTCCCCCCTCTCTCACTCGCTACACAGGGAATTATGTACGGAAATTACCATATTTTAGTTTTTTTGCACTCGTGTTGCACGATCGTTGCAAGAGAACCAGTGGTCGTACAAGGATGGTTCGGGTGTCATTGGATAGCTCTGTTTACGCCCATCAGGAATAGATACTTGTTTTACGCTCTGGGTCTTGTTTATGCATGAAATTGAGCACGGAAACAACCCTATTTAGGGTAAAAAAAAAACGCTGGGCGGCACAGTGTAAAATACCCTACCACCCGCTCTTTGTGTGTTAATGATCTCCTCACCTGTGCCTCTAGCCCTATCGACTCATATGCTGACGAATCTACCTTACAATATTCAACTAGTTTTTCACATAAACCCAGCATGCAATCACTCCAAAACAAATAGGACGATGTCATAAAATGCCTATCTTCTGATCTATCAATTATTTGTTATTGGGGCAGAGAAAATCTTGTTAACTTTCAATGCCTCCAAGACCCAATTTCTTCCTCTATCTCTCCATCACAATCTTCCACAAGGCTATCAATTATTCTTCAATGATACACAAATCAAGCCTTCATCTTCTCTCAATATTCTAGGTGTATCTTTTTCATTCGACCTCTCTTGGAGAGATAATATTACCACTCTTACTAAAACAGCTTCCCAAAAGTTAGGTGTGCTCAATCGTCTCTGTGGGTTCTTCACCACCGCAGAGCTTCTTGCTCTGTATCGGGGCACAGTGCGCCCATGTATTGAGTATTGTTCACATGTGTGGGGAGGCTCTACACATACCGCAATTCTCGGACGAGTAGAATCAAATGCATTTCGCCTCATCAGCTCACTTCCTCTTACTAGTTCCCTACAGTCGCTTTCTGAGAATTTCTTCTTCAATCGAGTTGTCAACTTGTGGAATGGGCCTCCCCGAGACGTTATAGACTGCAGCACCGTTGATTCTTTTAAACTTCGCCTAGACAAATATCTTGCATCAAACCCACGACTGACTGCGTTTGTAAATGAATAACTTTATTTTATTACCCCCTCAGATTCATCAAATAATGATTGTGTTCATATATTGCTAAGGATTTACTGTCTTTTTCCCAGATATACGAAAGATCCTTATAACTGTGTTATGTTACTAACCCATCTGTTCCCTACTAACTTCCTAGGCCTGCCACGGACATTAGTTCCAGGGCAGTGGTTGCCTTTCCAATTTTCCCTTACCCACTCTAAACCACTGTTTGGACACTTGATCCGCAGTGTTTTGGAGGACAAGCAGCCTAAAAGGGTCACTAGACCTGTTGTTGTTTGATTTCCTTTGTACTCCTTTGTACACGCCACAAAGTTGCATTTCCTTCACTTTTCTATCGCTATTACAACAATCAGTGTTCTTAAGAGCTCTCTCATTGTATGCCCCCTCCCTTGCGGCGAGTGTTAGGTACCTGTCTTTCAACATAGTCCCACTCCTATTCTGTCCAGCTCTCCAGCCCAAGAATAGGCACATTTTCTCAGTCTTTCTTCTACTCAAGAAGTGAACTCTGGAACTCTCTCCCTCAATAAATCTTTGCTTCATCCTATGACTTAAACTGCTTTAAACTTCTACTTCGTGTGTCCAGGCATTTTGACCCAAGTGCTCCTTGAATTTGTCTCTGTCACTCCTTTGGCTCTCTGAGGGAGACACTCGTTACAGGCAACTTGCCTATTGTCTGTTGCATACACATATACACAAATATACATATTGACCGAATTTCAATTAAAAATATTCTAATAGCTATTATAAACATTTAAAACTAGAATGTTAATATTTTATCCCGTATCTGATAAATATATTTTCATTAAACTGTATTGCTAATTTTTGTAAAGCCATGGACAAGAAGAAATTCAAGTTCGAGTCAAAGATCGAGGTCACAAGTAAGGGGCAAATGGTAAGGTCAAGTTCTATCTTCACAACTATTTATTCAATGTTCAACAACACTTATGTTATTGTCTATTACATAGACAGTATAATAGCAATTTTTCAGACACATATTTGCAAGACAACAGGTCAAGGTCAAAGGTGGATAGATACTTTGTCTTTCAAAATTCAAGGTTGCAGAGTTGGATACACATTATTTGTCCAATTACGAAAAACTGCACTTTTACTTAATTATTATTTTGAATTTCGCTTACTCATTCTATATTACGTCCTGTAAAGCCGGGTCCAAACTGTGGGCCTATGGCACAGCAGGGAGGATTTTACTTTGTGATAGTAATGATGGGCTGTGCCGAGTAGGGCTATGTCGAGATCGCCTGGTATACGATTGGTAATAATTTCCAATCCCCTACAGAGTCTTAGAGCTCCGATGACTGCTGCTGATTTTCTGGTGTTATTACCTCACATCATACTTATTTCAATCTGCAAGTGTTTGCACTTGGACAATGTCTCGACAGCTTTCATGAAGGTGTTTCTATTGGATGGTATTGATACATCGATGAACAAGCACCTCCTTTCCTTCTTGTCCTTTATAACGATGTGAGGCCTATTGACTTTCATCTCTCTGTCGGTGTGGATGGTCATGTTATAGAGGATGAAGAGGTCGTAATTCTCAGTAACCATTATCAGTTACTGTTTATACCACTGCTCAGTTGTTTCTTATACCTCTGTAGACCTTGCAGTGAAAATATGAAGCTGGGGGTTATACTTGGTTTTAGCAAGTTCCTGGCACCTTCAAACAATGTGTTCGATGGTTTATTTATACTTTCCACAAATTCCATGTTCCATACTTACTGATGCGATGGTGATAGGATCTGATTGCGAAAATATGGGTTTCTGCAGCAATGATCAAGCCATCTAACTCTGCCCTTAGTTCAATGTTCAATAGCCATTGGTGTTTCTTCTGTTGGTTCATTTCAGATTATTTAATCCTTTGCGTACCACCGATGTATCTATATATTATATTCTAGCTACATTAACACGAGAGCATGCAGCTTAGGAAAGATCTGCGGTAGTTAAAGGGGTTGTTTGGGTTAGTTTGAAACCTTATTATTGTTTGAGGTCCTTCTTAAGCTGATTAAAATCGTCAAATAGTTGCCAGACTACGATGAAAAGAACGTATCTGGTACTGAATGGATTTATCCAATATGGGTACTTCCTATGCACTGTCTTTGTTCTCTCACATTCTATGCAAATTTCGCTAGACATTTTATTTTGCATTCTGCTTCACTAATTGTGTGTAGATAGTAGTTGCCTCGAATTCTGTAGGCTCAGTTTCTGGGAGACCAGGCTATTTCTTGAATTCTGAAATTTGTTGTTGGTGTATTTGATCTTGTTTACATAATATGTTATTATTTGGAGAAGAAAGACAATTGGAATTGACGTACCCAAATGGCAATAATGATGGAATTTTATAATATACAGTTCATATATTAGTAACCCAACACTGATAAGGCATGTTGATGAAGTCAATATGGAGAAGTGTAGGAACGTAAACTATAGATATAAATCCAAAGAGAGAAAGTATAAAAACTTAAGTATTTAAGAAAAACAAAAAATACAAGAATATAGTTGACTGAATATTAGACAAAAACATACAAGTACTATTTCTCACAGTAAACAGTCATATACAACTAGTCCTTCATACTGATTGTGTGTTTATATATATATATATATGTATATATATATATATATATATAGAATAAGGACAAAGCAACATATTTATACAAAATTCGAGGATCAAGAATAGGTAGGTGGGCGGAGCTACTGGGAGTGGGGTGGCTGTTCATTGGTGGAAGGCAGTCTATTCGCGAGACGGGCACTAAATCTTATCGGTGGTTGGTTGTTGGCTGTGGGTGGCTGTGATTGGTTGGTGTTGTCAGTAGTGTGCTGATCGCGGAAAGCTACGGGAGGAGGGCACAGGGCGAGAGGAACGAGGGCAGTATGCCTGTAGCGCTTGCCTGAAGGAAGAATTTGAAGGTCTTGTGTTTGGTTGTTGATGCTGGGGTTGAGCGTTTGGATATATTGTTTACTTGTGAAACGTTGGATCCACCATGAA
This sequence comes from Paralithodes platypus, assembly GCA_032716605.1. Classification (NCBI taxonomy): domain Eukaryota; kingdom Metazoa; phylum Arthropoda; class Malacostraca; order Decapoda; family Lithodidae; genus Paralithodes; species Paralithodes platypus. Next base: position 11,721,811 of record CM064515.1, on the reverse strand, counting down.
TTTTGCTAACCTGTTGTACCTCATCTCTGAACCCCAGAGGAAAATTGTTAGAAATATTGAAAGCTGTAACAATAAAATACTGAATGCTGAAACTGCTGTTGCCTTCAACCTCGTCTGTTTAAAAGAGAATATATATATATATATATATATATATATATATATATATATTTTTTTTTTTTTTTTTTTTTTTTATATATTCAAACTACTCCCTCTCGGGCACAGGCTGAGAGCCTCCACACTCAACCGCTGAACACGGTGAGGCCCGTGAGGTCTTGTTCCAGTCTAGGGAGTGAGACATGCGAAGCAATCCCATCTCTGAAGCTGCTCCGCCTCTGCGCCTCACAGTCTTATTTTCCAGACTCAGACCCTCACTCTCAGAACGCCACCTATTGAGCAATTAACTCACTAGGCATTGCCCCCCTGGTGCATATTTTGAATATGGGAATATCCATACAGTGCTATTTAATCAGGAAACTATGAGGGTATTTTTGTTAGGCATTTCGGTGTGCACTGAATCTAGGTACAGCACAAATTCCATCCCAATAATATCTTCCAATTGACATATTGGGGTTCGAACCCGGGTTCATTGGATTACCAGTCCAGTGGCAAGACCACTCTGCCACACCTCCCCTAAATATATATATATATATATATATATATATATATATATATATATATATATATATATATATATATATATATATACCTTTAATGCTTCCAAAACCCAATTTCTCCATCTATCTAACTCCAAGCGGACTATCCCTTATTCTTCAACAACACAAAAATCAATCCTTCATCTTCTCTCAATATTCTTGGTGTCTCTTTTTCTTCTGCTCTCAGTTGGAAGGACCATATTACCAGTCTTTCTAAGGCAGCTTCCCAGAAGCTGGGTGTGCTCAACCACCTTATGGGGTTCTTTTCCCCTGCACAGCTTCTTGCTCTGTACAGGGGCATAGTGCGTCCTTGTATTGAGTATTGTTCACATGTGTGGGAGGTTCCTCTCACACCGCTTTTCTAGACAAAGTTGAAAGGAAGGCCTTTCGTATCATTAACTCCCGTCCACTCACCAACTCTCTGCAATCTCTCTCTCTCCGCCGCAATGTTGCATCTCTCTCGGTATTCTATCGCTACTATAATAATCAGTGTTCCTCAGAGCTTTCTCAGTGTATACCACGTCCTTTACGTAGGGCACGTGGTACCCGTCTTGCAACTCAATCCCACCCCTAGTTTGTGCAACTCTCCAACCCAAGAGTGAAACATTACTCTCAAACTTTCTTCTACTCAACAGCTTTGCTCTGGAACTCTCTCCCAGAGTCAGTCTTTCCCTCTTCCTATGACTTAAATTGCTTCAAACTCCGTGTGTCCATGTATTTTGGCTCGAACGTCCCTTGATTTTAGCTCTGTCACTCTTTCAACTATGGGGGAGGCACTCGCTATAGGTAGTTCTGCCTTTTGCTTCCCTCAATAACATAGACAAAAAATATGGGTAATAGTGATTCTCCCTAATATCCTTCAGTTTGCTATGATACAACCATCTAGGAAAGGATTGCAATAAATATGGACGCATTACTTCCGCGCATCGACAAGGTTGACTTATTTTTTAGATACCAAAAAAAAATAAAAAAAAATATATATATATATATATATATACAGTTATACATATATATATATATATATATATATATATATATATATATATATATATATATATATATATAAATAAATATATATATATATATATATATATATATATATATATATATATATATATATATATATATCGAATGAAAACTCAATGGAACAGTATTACTTTATTTGTTCTAATGCGAGAAGATCTTGACTTGCTTAAGGAATTTGGTAACAACAAGGATATAATAATAGTGAAACCCGATAAAGATAAAAGGAGTGGTAATTATGGACAGATCTGACTATTTGGAAAACATGGGAATAATTCTTCGTGACACAACAAAATTCAGAAAAGTAAATGGGGAAGCCTTTGCAAACAATGTAAGATTAGAGGACAAACTAAATAGATTACTGAGACCCATTCGAGTCAAAATTGGTAATGAAACTTATGATTTTTTATATGCATCTGCAACGTAATCTGGTATTCTGTTTGGGCAGCCTAACGTTCCCAAAATAGGAAACCCCCTTAGACCTATCATTTCATCCATTGGAACTGCAGCATACAATTTGGCTAAATTCTTACAACCCTTAATAACTCCTCTAACTCACAAAGAATATACTGTAAAGAACTCTAAAAGTTTTGCTGACGAAATATCAAATTTAGATTTACATAATAATTTGTATTTAGCAAGTTATGAAGTAGAGTCTTTGTTTACAAATGTACCACTGGATGAAACGTTAGATATAATTCTAGATAAATTTGAACCAAGCACCTTTTTTGGACTAGGTAAGACTTTGGTTAGAAAGTTATTAGAATTCGCCACTTCTGATTCTAGTTTTCTCTTTAATAACAACCTTTATAGCCAGGTAGATGGCGTTAGCGTGGGATCGAGTTTAGGGCCTTTGTTCGCTGATGCATTTTTATGTAACAAGGAGGTTCGGTAGTTTGAGAGTTGTCCACCAGATTGTAAGCCTATCTTATATAGGCGTTATGTAGATGATACATTTTTAATATTAAAAAATAATGATGATAATGATAGATTTTTCAGTTACATGAACAAGCAGCTTAAAAACAAAAAAATTACCTGTGAAAACGAGGATAATAATACTTTAGCATTTTTGATGTTTTAATCACTAAATCATGTAATCGGTTAACCACTGGAGTTTATAGAAAGCCCACTTTCACTGGCTTGGGTTTAAGTTGGTTTAGTTATTGCCCTGAAATATATAAACATAATTCCATCAAAACACTTCTTGAGAGAGCCTACGGGATTTGTTCTAATTATTTCACACTTCATGAAGAATTTTGCAAACTAAGAGAGTATTTTTTTGAAAAATAATTATAGGATGGATTTGTTCAACAGAGTGCTAACACAATAATTATAGGATGGATTTGTTCAACAGAGTGCTAACACAATAATTATAGGATGGATTTGTTCAACAGAGTGCTAACACAATAATTATAGGATGGATTTGTTCAACAGAGTGCTAACACAATAATTATAGGATGGATTTGTTCAACAGAGTGCTAACACAATAATTATAGGATGGATTTGTTCAACAGAGTGCTAACACAATAATTATAGGATGGATTTGTTCAACAGAGTGCTAACACAATAATTATAGGATGGATTTTTTCAACAGAGTGCTAACACAATAATTATAGGATGGATTTGTTCAACAGAGTGCTAACACAATTTATGTATAATAAAGTATCACACAGCAGATCGGTAACTTACGATGTGCCTAAACTTGTTAAGTATGTCAAAATGCCTTTCTATGGGAGAGTGAGCTATGATTTTCGCAAATTACTTAATAACGTACTCAAGGAAAGTTTTCCTGCAATATATACATTTTAGAATTATTGTTTTCACCAATGATTTCAGGATAGGAACCTTCTTCAACTTCAAATATCGGGTGCCGGACTCCTTATGCTCAAATATCGTGTATAAATTAACTTGTCCCAGTTGTCAGGCTGGGTACATTGGATGTTCGAGTAGATCATTCAAAATGAGAATATATGAACATTTGGGGAAAAGCTTCAGGTCTGGAATATTTTTGAAGAGTATGTCTTTTTCTGCAGTAAGGGAACACTCCCGTAATGAAGATCACCCTTTTTCGGAGAGGGATTTTGAATCATCGGCAGGTTTAGAAGCACGTATGAGGCTTTAATAGGCGAAAAAATGCTGATAAATAAGCACAAACCAGAAATAAATCTTGTCAATAATAGTTGAAGGTTCATTATTAGGTACAATGGGTTGCTTTTTGGGTGTTCATATAGTTTGGTTTTTCATTTGTTTCGTTTAATTTTCACCATATATTGAGAGTTTACATATAGAGCTCAAATGTGTTCAGTTAATCAGTCCTTCATCGTCTTTCATTGGAGACTGGTGGTGTCATGGTGAGTTCCGACTTGTTTGTGACAATTTTCCTTTATATGAATTTCAACACTTATCTTTTGATTCTTAGAGTCAAGTAATTAAAATGTAAATTTTTGCTTTATGTTGCGGTTCGATGTGATTGGGATTACTAGGATTTGATATTAATTTGTATTACAGGATAATTTGAACTGTTTTGTAAAGTCCTTCATTTTAATATTCTCGTTTATTATGATTGTTTTTGCTAAGTCTTGTCCTCACATGGTTGGATATTGGCATATACTTTGGACGCTGCTTACCGGTAGGTGAACATTTTAATAGATTTTAGCCTTTACAGTTCAGAATAATATTTGAATTGAAAAAGAAATGATAACATAAATTTGATATTTAATGTGTTTTGATTCTTTTGTTGCATTGAAATTTAGCTATTTTGAATTTGATGTTGTCTAGCCGTACCGGTAGATATATTTTATATTCAAACCTTGCCTAGTTGGCCAAAATTATGTTGTTTAATTGTTTTTTAGATAGGCAAATTGCCACGTGTTCAACAATGCATTAGATTTTAGTGATCTCTTTTTTAGCAATATATGCAGAGTTATACTCAATTTTTAGGATCTGTTGGTAACCCTTTCCTGAGGATGGCTGCGTGACGTCGCCGAAAATTAGAATAAATCAACATGATGTTCCACAACGTATTTCTTCTCATTGCCCTACTAATATATATATATATATACATATATATATATATATATATATATATATATATAAAATTCGATGTGAACATATGATGGCTTAAACAAATATGGAAAATATAAAAGAAAGTTCCTCTATCTACCCCACCCACCTATCTATATATTCTTCTATATTCAAAGTATTTCTATAATATGTTGTATCAAATTAATACATCAAACAATAACTTAATGTTTAGCCCTTCATGCATACCATGATATATAATACTATTATATATGGACTAATATTTGATGTTCTATATCGTGTTTTGTGCAGGTTTATGGAAGTCAAAGTGTTTATTTAATAGAGCTCGTTCCTTGTCTATTACTTGAGGCAATTCTTAAGCTAAGTACAGTATAATTGTCTAATTATAGCCAACAATAAAACCAGAACTATTATACTTTACTGAAGAGACTAACACCTATTATAATTATGCGAGTTTGTTTAATCTAGAATATTCCTTTCGTTTAATAAATATATATTAAAATATTAATTAAGAAAGCAAATACTAGGATGTTGGAGTTTTCATTTTCAAATATAGTATAGTGGGATTTCCTAAAAAAGGCCCTCTATAAGAATCAAGGAGCATTTTTGGGTAAAAGTTGGGAACCAGACTTTTTAGCATAATTCAGGCATGCCGAATTCGATAAACCCGGTTCCCAAGCGAAATTTTGAGTTTTGACCGTCTAATTTGCATAAACAAAATGGCCGCCAAATTGGAAATTTTTGACACTTCTTGAACCATTTTCTCCAATATCTCTCTAACTAGGCAAGCAAATATCACAAGTGAAGCATCTATACCTATGTTTTGAGGGTCAGGGAATGTCACTGAGGCATTTTTAAAGGAATCAGTAATAAGCCTAGACTTTAATATACATATTAGCGGCTGTCATTAGAGAAAAATCAATGGTTCCCAACTTTACCCCAAGATACTCCTTGATGCTTATGCAGGCAACACAGGGCAATATCTGTCACTCACCTGAACTATTTATTGGAGTAGACCATATTCATGCAATACAAGGAGTTTGATCATCACTCTGTTGCTGACATGCACACATTGCTGTGCATCGTAACCCGGATTTGCGGCATTTGCACCGACGCGTCCTGCATTGTTTCTGGCAGGCACATGAAATAATTTCCAGGCAACTTTGTGGGATCGGACTCAATGACATCAGAATGGGTTGTAGTCCTGAATCGCCATGTTTCCATCCCATGTCTGTGGGTGCAGGAAGCTCAGGTACAGCACAGTGAGCATTTCTCCAAATCATTGCTTGATAGTGTACTCGCATCAAATGGAAGCAGAGAGCATCACGTGTTGGTGGCATTGCTTCTGGTTTGGCAGTCTTTGAGAACAGTATATGCCTTGCTGCATCAACAGAGTCTGTTTTGTGCACATCATATATTCTGCAGACAAACGTTTCTGAAGATCGAATAGTCTCCTCTGTGAGATCACCGATTCCCAAGTTTATGAGCAATTGATGGTGCTGTTTGAAGACTTTCCATGATGACCTTTTGGTGTGATTTGCGATGTAGGAGGTGGTGTCGCACCCGGTTAATGCATGAAATGGTAAAAGAGTTGTTGTTGAATCTCTTGGTAGGTTGTTGAAAACTGTATCAATGGGTATATATCACCTTTTCTTGGTGGTACCAGACATCATCCAGAGGTGTTCATATTGTACACGTGGGAAGTGGGAAACCAAAAGCACGAGAACATCAGTGTCCCTTGATGACACAACAACTGTATTGAACTGGCTGTGCACAGCATGTAACACCAACCTAGTGTCAGCTTCTTCATGTGTGGCTCTCAGTTGAGTCAAATCAGTGATTGTCTTTGATGACCTAACCTCAATTTCTTCTCTGAATCCCCCGGCAACTACAATCTCCTTATCATCAGGTGCCTGAGAACACAGTTCCTCAGACAGGAAATTTGCAAGATCAGCTTTATTAGCAGGGAGCGACACAAAGTTAGTCCATTTTTTTGGAAGAGGCACATCACGTCCCTCAAAAATTCGTCTGATTGGTCGATCTGCTTTCGTGCGTCGTGTCCTCGTACCACCCTTGATTGTCTCTTCTCTATATCTGTCGAACACAATGTCTACCCATTGATAGTTAGAACCTGCCTTTAATACTGCTCTTACGTATGTGTCGGCCAAATCCCCAAAGGTCATTGCATTGTCAGGCTTTCCCAGAGCAACCACCAGTGCTTGTCCATCAATGATTAGGCCGGATGATGAGTCGTGAAGTTCAATAGCTTCAGGGCAGATTATGTCTTCCGTTAACTTATCTGCCAGTATGGACTTATTTCCAGTGCGGAGTGTACCATTCATTTCAGCGAGTGATACAGGAACTGGCAGAAGCTCGTGCTTTAGGACAGCTGGCAAGTCAACTGGACGACCTGCCTCATAGGCAGTAAGAAGGCGTTGAAGCACGTTTCTATCTGCCTTCAGGATAGTTCTCTTGTCTTTTTCTTTATTGTCTTTGACCACTTCATACAGAGATGCAAACGTTTTGGCATTACTCCTGTGTAGGGGTGCATGGATTCTGACATCTGGCTTGTCACCTTGCTCAGGTACAATCATCCTCTCCTCAACGAATGTATTAACTTTTTCTTGTCCGAGTTCTTTGGCACAAAGTAATGAGTTTTGGATTGCCTCTGTTGCTAGGTCTTTTGTGGCCAGATTCTGCAATGACGCTGGTGAAGCCGATGCAAAAACCTTGAATCCCTGGAAGGCCGAGAGCAATGCCATCTCGTCATCGTTGTCCCGCTTTTGCCGTGATTTGGTAGCTTCATTGTGAACACGTGCACTACCAGGACAGTTGTTGTACATTGCATGCGTTTCAGCTGCAATGTGAGACCTCATATTATACGAAAGGGTCCATCTACAAAGCGCTGATGTTGTCTTTGTGATGCCAATGATTTCACCTGCTTTCTTTCCTGTACCATTTAGCCACTCCATGGCTTGGTCTGGATCTACTTGGTTGAACTTTTGAACAGAACGTTTTACAACAAAGTTGCCCCTTTGAAACTCTGATAACACGGATTCTGGTAGTTGGTTCATCTCGGCTATATACACTGTACCCCATCTTGCATAGTTCAGGTGGTCATACCGCATGAAGTATGGCAACATCAGACTGAAGGAGTGGAGATGAAGGTCCCAGATTCCATCACGCTGAGCTCAAGTGAACTGCAACAGTATTGAGACCATGTCCATATAGTTCCACCAGAAGACCATGTCCATATAGTTCCACCAGAAGACCATGTCCATATAGTTCCACCAGAAGACCATGTCCATATAGTTCCACCAGAAGACCATGACCATATAGTTCCACCAGAAGACCATGTCCATATAGTTCCACCAGAAGACCATGACCATATAGTTCCACCAGAAGACCATGTCCATATAGTTCCACCAGAAGACCATGACCATATAGTTCCACCAGAAGACCATGTCCATATAGTTCCACCAGAAGACCATGACCATATAGTTCCACCAGAAGACCATGTCCATATAGTTCCACCAGAAGACCATGTCCATATAGTTCCACCAGAAGACCATGTCCATATAGTTCCACCAGAAGACCATGTCCATATAGTTCCACCAGAAGACCATGTCCATATAGTTCCACCAGAAGACCATGACCATATAGTTCCACCAGAAGACCATGTCCATATAGTTCCACCAGAAGACCATGACCATATAGTTCCACCAGAAGACCATGTCCATATAGTTCCACCAGAAGATCATGACCATATAGTTCCACCAGAAGACCATGTCCATATAGTTCCACCAGAAGACCATGACCATATAGTTCCACCAGAAGACCATGTCCATATAGTTCCACCAGAAGACCATGTCCATATAGTTCCACCAGAAGACCATGTCCATATAGTTCCACCAGAAGACCATGTCCATATAGTTCCACCAGAAGACCATGTCCATATAGTTCCACCAGAAGACCATGTCCATATAGTTCCACCAGAAGACAATGTCCATATAGTTCCACCAGAAGACCATGTCCATATAGTTCCACCAGAAGACCATGACCATATAGTTCCACCAGAAGACCATGTCCATATAGTTCCACCAGAAGACCATGACCATATAGTTCCACCAGAAGACCATGTCCATATAGTTCCACCAGAAGACCATGACCATATAGTTCCACCAGAAGACCATGTCCATATAGTTCCACCAGAAGACCATGACCATATAGTTCCACCAGAAGACCATGTCCATATAGTTCCACCAGAAGACCATGTCCATATAGTTCCACCAGAAGACCATGTCCATATAGTTCCACCAGAAGACCATGTCCATATAGTTCCACCAGAAGACCATGTCCATATAGTTCCACCAGAAGACCATGACCATATAGTTCCACCAGAAGACCATGTCCATATAGTTCCACCAGAAGACCATGACCATATAGTTCCACCAGAAGACCATGTCCATATAGTTCCACCAGAAGATCATGACCATATAGTTCCACCAGAAGACCATGTCCATATAGTTCCACCAGAAGACCATGACCATATAGTTCCACCAGAAGACCATGTCCATATAGTTCCACCAGAAGACCATGTCCATATAGTTCCACCAGAAGACCATGTCCATATAGTTCCACCAGAAGACCATGTCCATATAGTTCCACCAGAAGACCATGTCCATATAGTTCCACCAGAAGACCATGTCCATATAGTTCCACCAGAAGACCATGTCCATATAGTTCCACCAGAAGACCATGTCCATATAGTTCCACCAGAAGACAAAGTTCACATCATCAGATTTACTTGCTATGAAACCTTTCAGAAGATTGTGAAACCGTTCCTGCTTCAGACATCTTATCAGCTCTGGAATTCTTTCGGGATTGTCATCAGCAGCTATCACAGAAACTTCATCATGGTATTCCTTGTCTGACTGCAACTTTTCCTTGAAGGTTGTCCTTCTACTGTAGTAAGACGGTTGAATTATGGTTGACGATTCTTCAGCAAGCTCCTTATACCGTTCCCAGACATCATTCAGCAGGATAACGTGCCCTCTGTCTGCAGATTGTTGCAACTCTTTGCATAGCCATACCATCGCAAGGTCTGTATTGTCCGAGTCCAGCTTTGTTTTATTGGTAGATCTGGTGAATGCTCTTAGACACTTCAAGTGGTATTTGGCTTCAGCTGCAATTAAGTCAATCACTCCAGCCAATCGAAGGCCAATTTTGTAGTCGAGAGGGGAAGCTTCAATTATCTGATCACTCATTTGTTTTGTCATTACATTGATCAACCGTGCCTTCAAAACAACAGTTTAACAGAAAATGCATAAGTTCCAGTATACTGGTTCCACGTGCCTTCGCAATGAACATCTGTTACCACTGCTGCTGCAACTTGCTTCTTGTTTTGAATCCACTGCCTGCATCTTCCGCAAACGTTCAAGTTTACTTTTGTCCGTGAAGTGGGCATAGCACATTTTGTGCCACACAAGAGTTTCGGCTTCAGCAGAATCCAAGACATTCTCAAGACGGTCAATCACATCCATATTCTTAGTGTCTCTAAGCTTTCTTCTGGTACTGGCAGCATCCCTGACTTTTGCGAGTCCATGGTCACTTGCATTACTAGGAATAACACTGGCTGTGTGAGTTTGGCAGAAGATGCACAAGCTGTAATCTACAGATGAAGGCCTCTTCAAAGTAACTACTGGATCCATTGTAGTCTGCAAATAAAAGAAACAATTAGTATTAGTATTAGCATTAGATATTGGAGAAATTGATTTTTCTATAATTGCAGCCACTAATTTGCACATTTACGTGAAGGCTTATCACTAATCACTTTAAAGATGCCTTAATCACATTCTCTGACCCTCAAAACATAAGTATAGACACTTTATTTGTCATTTTTGCTTGCCTAGTTAGAGAGATATTGGAGAAAATGGTTCATGAAGTGTCAAAAATTTCCAATTTGGCGGCCATTTTGTTTATGCAAATTAGATGGTCAAAAACTCAAAATTTCGCTTGGGAACCGGGTTTATCGAATTCAGCATACCTGAAATATGCTAAAAAGTCTGGTTCCCAACTTTTACCTAAAAATGCTCCTAACATTCACATTTTTCAGAAACCCCACTACTCTAATGAAAACATGTGAGCAAGAAATAATATGATTGAGACTACCCTGAACTACTCCTTTTGTTTATACAGTATATTTAAGGATGTCTGATCTTCGTAAGTTATAAAGAGACGGTGATATTTATACAGAACCAGTTGTATGAGCCATATAGTAAGAAAAAACAAACAAAAAACGGGTTCATAATTGCCTCTCCTAGTCTGTGGGTCTGACACTCGCCGTCTGGCTCTTCCTATCTCACTGCACAGCCCTACCACTGCCAGTGTGTACCTCCAGTCCTCCAGACCCTCAGTGTCTCAGTGAACGCCAGGAAGGGAGGGCGCCGCACTCTCTCTCTCTGATCCCTCCCTCCCTCCTGGATCTCGCACATGCGCTCATTTGGTACAACGTGAACATATATTGACACATTTATAAACATGACTATCTTTTAGTATACACAATATTGCAAGATAATGTAAAATATTCACATATCTATAAGACAAATAACCATTAAGTGGATATTGCAAAGCCGTTTGAATATTCGATAAACAAGGCATTGGTGTCAATATAGTGATAGCATATCGATTGAAGGAGTATAAGTATCCAAACTGAGTGGAACATTTGATAATTACAGTGAACCATCTAACCATACAGAAGACGCTTAAAGATAGATTATACTAATATATTGTTCCCGCAGTATTTTCAGCAACTTTTCTCCGGAAACTTTTCAAATATACAGTAATTGTATATTCATTCTGCCACTTTTAGTGATCTACCTACAGTGTAATTATCGATACCAATACCAAATGATCTTAAAATATTTGCTTTACAATAAACAAACTGCAATATACTGTAAACCCCTTGTGTAAATCCCTTGTGTAAATCTATCGTTGTGGTGAAAGCTAAGGAAACTCATACAATGTTTGGAAATATTGAAGAGTGCAACAACTAGTGCACATATTGATCTGATTTCTATACGTTATTATATATTCCAAAGATGATATGAAATTACCCTTGATAAATATGGTAAATAATCGTGAATATCTATGCTGAATGTATATTGAAATAATATTATATACAATGTTATGGACATTTAAAATGGTTAAATAACACGTTAAGTATCACCTGATCATCAATACTTAGATGAGAGGGACAATTAAATCAATGCAACAATATTGTAATGTGAAGGGTATGTGGCTGAATAATTATTTATTGAAGACAAGCGCACATTCACGTGAAAGTGAACAACACGTAATATTGGTGACATGAGACAGATCAATGGTGACTGCAAGAAGTAAACAGACAGATCAATGGTGACTGCAAGAAGTAAACAGACAGATCAATGGTGACTGCAAGAAGTAAACAGATAGAGAAACAATGGTGACTGCAAGAAGTAAACAGACAGATCAATGGTGACTGCAAGAAGTAAACAGATAGAGAAACAAGAACATACGAATTATAGAGCAGAACATATGGACAGGGAATTATAGAGCAGAACATATGGACAGGGAATTATAGAGCAGAACATATGGACAGGGAATTATAGAGCAGAACATATGGACAGGGAATTATAGAGCAGAACATATGGACAGGGAATAATAAGAAGTTATCAGCAAGTGAAGTGATGGAACATATTTAGAAGAAAGTATTCATAATTCCCTCAACATCGTAGAACATAACCAAGCATAACTCACTAATAGAAACAAGTTGACTCTATGCATTTCCCTCCAACCCCTTCTGTACCGGCGACGTCTTTATTTTTATAATAGCTATATTTAAACGAATATGTGCAGTTTAAGATGGATTTGTGGTAGTAAAAAGGTTTAAGTGAGATAGTTTGAAGCCTGTTAATTGCTGAGGGCCCATTTTAAACACAATAATTATAATCGTCTAATAGTAGTCAGAATACAGTTAAAAAGACGTTGCCGGTACAGAAGGGGTTAAGAACAAATCACAAATCCCATATTTGTTCGTGTGCTTCAGTCATGTGTTACGCTTAAGAGTGCGTAGCAGACTAGGTTAGGTTAATATGCTTAGGTTAGGACAGGTTATTTGTGTTCAAATGAATAGTAATATCGAATGAATCCCATCAAAAAAAACATCGGAAAAGTAAATGTCTTTTTGTTCAAAATATCTATATAACAAGTAAATATTTGCACATTTAGTGATAGCTTAGGAGACTATCGGTAAATTATTCAGACATTAATCCATATATCAGTAGTACTAAAGCAGGGTGGCAAACGAAGCCGGATCCATTGTGTTTAGTCTTCATTATCGTATAGGTCAACATTAAATGATGGCATACAGTTCAAATTATGTCTTTGGAAGTGATAACTCGGCCAAAACAATTCTATTTCATGTTGACTCTCGTATTCCTTCCCATATATATTCAAGTCTTCAAACACAATTGCTCCGGTTTAAGGGGAGATTTCCACTTGAGGGACTTTTTTCTCGACCCCTTTCTCCCTCATGTCTAGCCCCATTCCTCTTGAGATACTAAGACATTTGCCCCATTAGTTTGGTGATTTTTAAGAAAGTCCGACCCCTTCTGTCAATTTTAAGACCTTTCGTGCCATTTAGGTTTCGATTTTATCCTGGCGAGCGATAGCGAGCCTGTAATTTAAGAGTAATCGGCCTTCGGCCGGGACATTTTTCTACCGAAAAATTTACAAATTTATCTTGAAAGGGGGTCAAGGGGTGAAATTTTAAGATTCCTGGAGGAGTAGGAAACAAACTAAAAACCTCCCCTTAATACCCTGTGTAACTAAAATGACTTAATACCCTGTGTAACGAAAGTGACTTACGAGTTCGTGTTGTAAAGACCACATTAGTTTTAGTTGATATTAATTCAGCATAATTCAGCATAATTCAGCATAATTCAGCATAATTCAGCATAAGCGAAACTTAAATATGCTCAAACTCTTATTTAGTTCACTTCGAGTATCTTATGGAAACGTTTAGTTAGCATTATGTTTATCCTAAATGACCGCATTATTTTAATATACTCTAAATTGACTTAAGCTGTACCTTCCTTTTGGTAATTGGACGCAAAATAAAGAGAAGGATCACTAAGTAAATGAAACTAGCTAGTACAGTTGCCTACAGTAAATGAAACTAGCTAGTACAGTTGCCTACAGTAAATGAAACTAGCTAGTACAGTTGTCTACAGTAATGAAACTAGCTAGTACAGTTGCCTACAGTAAATGAAACTAGCTAGTACAGTTGTCTACAGTAATGAAACTAGCTAGTACAGTTGCCTACAGTAAATGAAACTAGCTAGTACAGTTGTCTACAGTAATGAAACTAGCTAGGACAGTTGCCTACAGTAAATGAAACTAGCTAGTACAGTTGCCTACAGTAAATGAAACTAGCTAGTACAGTTGTCTACAGTAATGAAACTAGCTAGTACAGTTGCCTACAGTAAATGAAACTAGCTAGTACAGTTGTCTACAGTAATGAAACTAGCTAGGACAGTTGCCTACAGTAAATGAAACTAGCTAGTACAGTTGCCTACAGTAAATGAAACTAGCTAGTACAGTTGCCTACAGTAAATGAAACTAGCTAGTACAGTTGTCTACAGTAATGAAACTAGCTAGGACAGTTGCCTACAGTAAATGAAACTAGCTAGTACAGTTGCCTACAGTAAATGAAACTAGCTAGTACAGTTGCCTACAGTAAATGAAACTAGCTAGTACAGTTGTCTACAGTAAATGAAACTAGCTAGTACAGTTGCCTACAGTAAATGAAACTAGCTAGTACAGTTGCCTACAGTATGCCAGAACCGATATACACTTGTATTATTTCATTAAGGGGGCCCACCTCGCTTTTGTTTCTCTTTCTCTCCCTCTCTTGTTTGGCTTGTGTCCATTCGGCCCCATTCAGCCTACTGTTTGAAGACGTTTACCCCCATCCAGGTGTTAATATTTTCCTGGCGAGCGGTAGCGAGCCAGCATATATATATTTTTGTTTTGACAGCAAGCTAAATTTGTAAATTTTTCGATAGCAAAATTTCTCCGGCGAAGCCAGATTTCTCTATACAATGCTGGCTCGCTATCGCTCGCCAGGTAGAAATCGACACCTGGATGGGGATAACCGTATTAAAACAGTTGGCTGAATGGGGCCGAATGGATACAAGCCAGAGAAAGAGAGAAAAGGAGAGAAAGAAAACAAAGCAGCGTGTAGGGGAAAAAATCCGCTATATTACAATAGGCTGGTACAGTACCAGGTATTACAATAGGCTGGTACAGTACCAGGTATTACAATAGGCTGGTACAGTACCAGGTATTTGAATACATTAACTGTTCATTACTGTATATAAGTTGAATTTATTATTTACACTTTGATGCTTTGATACAGTAATAGGTACCGGTAGTAGAACATAGGGTGTATGTACAGTAAGTTATATAGGAAATGCACGAACCACTTATATGGAAAATAACATGTAGAGAGGAAACGGTCCGGGGTGAACATTGTGTGGACATGACAAACAAAAGAAGGAAAAACCGATGGATACATTGTAAAACGGAATTATAAAGTGAAGCTGCCTTGTGACTGACCTAATACTGTACATACTGGTCCAGGATTATTTAGTTTTGAAGTTTGAGTCAATGCCAGTATACTGTACAACTAACTAGACTAGTTTACTAAAAAAGAAGTATATCAATGGTTTGCTTGGTATTTCAAAAACATAGTATGATAATTACTGATATTGTTATTTTGCAAGAGTGCTAATATGCATTTAGCCAATCATATTTAGATCAGAACAGGAAGTAAGTAAATTCAATATTATTGTGATTAACTACACCTACGGTAAACCATTGTTCTCTGTATAGGTTATTATATATACCGGTATATATATATATATATATATATATATATATATATATATATATACAGGAGGAGGAAATCAGGGAGGAGTACAGGATAGCAGTAGAAAGACGACTAGGTAGGTTCGACCTGGAAGTTATAGAGGAAGTGGAGGAGATGAGCAAGGTGTTTAAGGAAGAGATCTGTGCAGCATGTGAGGAGGTGTGTGGAGTGAGGAGAAGAGGGAGGGGAGTGAAAGGTACAGCATGGTGGACAGAAGAGGTAAACATAGCTGTGGAAAAAAAATAAAAAGCATATAGAGAGTGGTTGGGTAGTAGAGGGAATGAAGATTTCGAGAGACAGAAACGAGCGAAGTACGTGGAGAGTAAGACGGTGGTGAAGAGAGTAGTGAAGGAAAGTAAGAGAAGAGTAGATGAGGAATTTGGAAGGAATCTGAGTGTAAAATGGAGGGGAAGTAAGAAACTGTTCTTGAAAGAAGTCAAGAAAGTTAGGGAAGGTAGCAAGGGAAACAGTAAGGGTGTGAAAGATAAGAATGGGAGAATGCTAGCCGAGAAGCAAGAGAGAGTCGAAAGATGGAGGGAGTACTTCAATGAGTTGCTAAATGTAAGGAATGAAGAGCCAGCAAACATAGTTGGATATGGTATGGGATGGAGAAGAAGAAAAGTAGTGGAGGAGGAGGTGGGGATTAGGAGGTCAGAAGTGTTGGAAGCCATGAAAAGAGTGAAGTTGGGGAAAGCACCAGGAACAGATGGAGTGTGTGGGGAAATGTTGAGGTATGGTGGTGAGATAGTGATCGAATGGGTATGGAAAATGTGCAAACTAGCATGGGAGAAGGGGAGTGAACCCGATGACTGGAAGACTGGCAGGATAGTCCCCCTATATAAGGGCAAAGGGGAAAGAGGAGTGTGTGGTAACCACCGTGGAATATGTCTTCTAAGCGTAGTAGGGAAGGTATACAGTAGGGTAGTGATTGAGAGAGTCAGAGTGAGAACGAAGAAATGGATAGGCGACGAGCAGGGAGGTTTTAGGAAGGGAAGAGGATATGTAGATCAGATTTTTACCCTGAATTGTGATGTGGAGAAATATCTGGAGAAGAAACAAAAGGTGTATGTTGCCTTTATGGACTTGGAGAAGGCCTATGACAGAGTGGTTAGAGAAGGTTTCTGGAAAGTACTTAGAATATACGGAGTAGATGGCAAGTTGCTGAAAGCAGTGAAGAGTATGTATGAGGGTGCAAAGGCGGCAGTACGTGCGGAGAGTGAGCAGAGCGAGTTCTTTGACCTGAATGTTGGTTTGAAACAGTGGTGTGTGATGTCCCCGTGGTTGTTTACTGTATATATGGATGGAGTCATGAAAGAAATACCGTACTATCAAGAGCAGTGGATGTTGGTGTATTGCTGAAAAGGGAGGGAAATGAGTGGAAGCTGCCTATACTGCTGTTTGCGGATGATACAGTTCTGATGAGCGATAATGAATGGGAGCTGCAGGGTTTGGTAAATGAGTTTGGAACAGTGTGCGAAAAATGGAATTTGAAGGGAAATGCGGGGAAGAGCAAGGTTATGGTCTTCGAAAGGGGTGAAGTCACAGAGTGTGAGGTGAAGTTGAACGGTCAGGCTATGGAGATTGTCAACTCTTTTAAGTATCTGGGCAGTGTGTTGAGTAAAGATGGGACTATGGATGAAGAAGTGCGGGAGAGGGTACAACAGGGGAAGAGGGTTGTAGGAACGCTGAAAGCAGTAACAAGAAATAGGGTGGTCAGTATGGAAGTGAAGAAGTCCTTGCATGACAGTGTGGTAATCCCGACACTGACTTACTGAAGCGAAGCATGGACGTTGGTTCAGAGACTCAGACCAAAAGTGAGAGCAGTGGAAATGAATTACTTAACTCCTTCAGACATATTATGTTCCAGTAAGTCCACGGAGGTGGGAGCCCCGTATCATTGCCACTGCACCACACAACTGTCAAAACCACACTGCTGACCGTTAGAATTGTCGGAGATACCTGGGGTTGCCACCAACCGACAGATTTTCATCTAACTTACCGGACTTACTGAGCTCCATATGACGCTAGGGCGTCATAAAACTTATTCTAGAATTATGAAGAAAAGTCCATATGACGCGGTAGCGTCATATGAGTTTTTGGTTCACCCTGTCATATGAGTCTGAAAGAGTTAAGAAGTGCGTGCGGAGTTACATGGATGGATAGACAAACTAATGAAGAAGTAAGAAGGAGGTATGGTGTGGAGGTAGATGTGCTGGAAAGTGTGAAAAGGAACAACTTGAGATGGTTCGGCCATATGGAACGTATGGAAAGCGAGAGAATGACTAAGAGGGTGTACGAGAGCGAGGTGGAAGGACAGAGAGGGAGAGGTAGACCAAAGGAGAGGTGGAAGGATGGAGTGAGGAAGTATATGAACGAAGGAGGTGCTGGTTGGGGGGAGGGGCATTGACTGACTGGGGACAGAGGTGCATTGGAGCGGTTCGTTCGTGGCCACCCCTTCGGGGATCACGGCGTCAGGCAATAGATAGATTTATATATATATATATATATATTATATTGCGTTGATAGGTTATTACATGTAATACACATTACAGTATATAGAGTTTCTTAAGCTTAATCAAGTATTGCGTAATGATAAAGAGAAGAGAGGAGACACTGTAATGCTATGGCTAAAGAAGAACATCTTGAAGTAGTAGAAGCATTTATGTATCTTGAAGACATGATTGAGAACAGAGAACAATGCGAGAGAGAAGTATCGGTAGAACACA
>CM064515.1:11645895-11698395 GCA_032716605.1 Paralithodes platypus | reverse complement strand
AAATCTCCTAAGATGGAGATTTCCAAGAAGGGAGAGATGGATAGTATGTGTTCCACTTTATAGTTTAGATAGTCAGAGATTTTGGGACAGTCGGTAGAATTAGGGGTAAGATAGACAGCACATAAATATTTAGTATGAGAATGACAGGATAATTTGGGCCATAAAGTGGAGAATTCAGAGGGGTCGAAATCGGGAACACGAGAGCAAGTGTGTTTGTTTTGCACGTATGCACAACATCCGCCTTTGGCTTTGATATTAGGATTTAGAAAGTAGGAGGACACAGAGAAGGGGCTGCTGGTATTTGCCTCAGACACCTGGGTTTCAGTGAGGAAAAGAAGATCAGGTTTGTAGGAGGAGAGATGGTGTTCAACTGAGTGAAAATAAGAGGAAAGGCTGCGAATATTGCAAAAGTTGATAGTAAGAGTGACAGGCAGTGGTCCAGAGCATTTAAAAGGGTCGAGCGGGGGTGGGGGACTCCTGTGTTTCTTACTCTTCGCAAATTCACCACATTTTTCACCATCCGATGTTGCTATATAGGCTTTTATCCATTACACAGTCATTTTTGGGAGTTGGGTACACAAACATATCTCATTATTGCTCTTGCTATTTGTGCTCTCTGTATTTGTACTGTCTTATCTCTTTCTGTTTATTTTATTTACTGCTCTACTTGTTTAGTCCGCGTATAGATATTTTAGGGTAACACAATTTACTAAAGGTAGACATTATGTCTACCCATCAGGCGCCTGGCCCGGGGAGACGATTAATATGAAGGGTGTGCCTGGAAGTGTGGTGGGAGGGCTTGTGGCTTTGGCTCCGCTGCATGTCTGCCTGCCGAGATCGGAACCTCTCCGGGTGGTCAGGGGCCGGGGAAGTGCTGGAGCGACCTTGGTAACCCTGGTCTCTGGGTCTTCTCCTGGGTGATCCAGAGTGTGAGAGTTTGTGTTTTTTATCTGTGTTTATTTTTTGTTTTATGTTGTTTTTGTGTTTTCCCTGTTCTTGCTCTGTCTTGAGTCGGCTACCCCCAAAATGGGGATTGGGCCTGAGCATATAGATAGATAGATAGATAGATAGAATAGATAGATAGACATTATGTATTCTATTTTTTCCTGTAAAGAGAGAGAGAAAGAGAGGGGGGGGGGATGTGGAAGTCTTTGAGTGTGATGGCTGCCTCCATCACAATCAAAGACTTCCACATTTTCCTCCCCCCCCCTCCCTATCTCTCTAGCTCTCGCTCTTTCTCTCTCTCTCTCGTTATATTTATATATATATATATATATATATACATATGTGTGTGTGTGTGTGTGTGAATTAAGTAGCACACCAAAGGCTATTTATATTATTCCAGTGGGTCTTCTATGGTTCAGTGTAATAGTCACTGCATATAATGAATAGTCACTGCCGTGAATGCATATCTGCCCCCCCCCCCCCCCCTCTCTCTCTCTCTCTCACACACACACACGCACACACTTATGCCTATTTGTTGATCAACATTGCCCTTGACATATATTCACCAATGTATGCCTTAATTGTCCAGATTTTATCATTTAAAATACTTTCTGTAAACAAATGTCCAGTAGGGTAGTGGATTTTCATCAAAAATGGGACGGCGAAGAACCCAAAGTAAATCCACTTGATTAGAGGTTGCGCCAACAAACTTGACAATAATCTGGACCCCTTAACTTCTTATAACTCAAAATGAATGAAAGCAATCGGGCTGACATTTCTACCATTTGGGAAGAGTCCACCAGGAAATAGGTGTGCACATTTACAGTCAATTTGCTCAAGGTCTTTTGTAGTTATGAAGAGGTCAGGTATCGAGATAATTTTAAAGTTCGTTGGCACTACCTATAGTGTATTCTTTATATTATTGTATAGTCTCCTCCGTCGATCATCAGACCAATCCTTGCAAGTGGGGTTATGGAACTAGGTTTGTATATTATAATGTATTGGATACTTTTGCGTGTACTAAAATTGTGAAGACAATTTACAGTACTAAAAATTAACAAAAGTGTTGAATACACAATTAAAAAAGTGACACTGTAAGATATACGTTGCTACTATACAATACATTGACAGAGGTCAATTCCAGTACTTCCCAAAACTGATGCATAATGTTGTTAGAGGCAGATGGTTGCTTGAATATTATGTACATATGCCACACAGTTTTCAAGCATAATTCTGTATGTAAATACATGTCCTGAAATTTCAGTTCACTTAACTCTATTTCTATATATTTGTTGACCTAAATATTGCTAATAATTACGGTACGCAGTGTACAGTAATCATAAGCAATATTTAAATGTAAAATTGCTTATCTCATATATTCATGTCATTTAATGTCATAAATATAAACAGATATAGTTAGCTAAAATGAAATTTCAGAACATGTAATTGAACTGACCTTTATTAATTTAATAAACTCTAAAGTTATCGAATTTGTCTCTCACAAACACAAAACTAGAGCACACATACTACGTCTTGAAAACTAGAGCACACATACTACGTCTTGAAAACTAGAGCACACATACTACGTCTTGAAACTAGAGCACACATACTACGTCTTGAAAGCCACTTTTTGACCATGGATTGAGCGATAGTCTATCCACTGTAAGCAAGCTTTCTAAATTTTTACCTATTTATACTCG
The DNA here is from genome assembly GCA_032716605.1 of Paralithodes platypus. Taxonomy (NCBI): domain Eukaryota; kingdom Metazoa; phylum Arthropoda; class Malacostraca; order Decapoda; family Lithodidae; genus Paralithodes; species Paralithodes platypus. The sequence continues at coordinate 11,695,750 of CM064515.1, read as the reverse complement.
GGTGTGAATAAATAATATAATTTCATTGATTTCATTACATTTGTTGACAATACTGCTCGAAGGTTATAGTAGAGCAGGGAAATATAGCATCACTCGAAGGTTATAGTAGAGCAGGGAAATATAGCATCACTCGAAGGTTATAGTAGAGCAGGGAAATATAGCATCACTCGAAGGTTATAGTAGAGCAGGGAAATATAGCATCACTCGAAGGTTATAGTAGAGCAGGGAAATATAGCATCACTCGAAGGTTATAGTAGAGCAGGGAAATATAGCATCACTCGAAGCAACCTTAGTTATAGGACAGCAAATGTGTAGTTACTTTAGCATTATACCGGTAATAGAAAGATATATGATTGTGTTTGTGTTATGTTTGAGTGCGTTTCCTTACGTAGCGTATATGCTTTAAAGGAAAGTGCTTAGTCAAATAGATACGTGCCATAATTATTATAATTAATCAGAGATAACAGCTCTCAAATCCATGTTATTTCCCTTCCCAAATAAACAAAAATGTACCTTTCCATTATTCAGACACAGTTGAAACCAGAAAACGAATAACCCTGCTTGATCCTATCACTCTGTTCTGTATTGTCAACAGTTGACCATCTTGTGACCTGGTTCTGGAAAGTGACCGGATATGACCGACCAATTCATATAAACCTATTGAACTTAATGCACATCATGACGTTTTTTCAAGTTGTGACTAGCTTAAATTGTTAACAATTTAAAAAAAGAAACATAAACAAAGTTTGTTGTTTACTAGTAATTGTCTTTTAATAATTTACGCTTTTTGAACAATGTCACATAGTTGAATAGAATATCATCCTCAACATTTGTGTGTATATAACATGTAAAATTTGGAACACTGCATAAACTTGAATTAATGACATGCAACTATGAAGACGGAATGGAGGAAAAAAATAACAGAAAATAATAACAATTGCACTGTGGGAAACAACATATATAGAAATGAGAAAGATACTACAAACCGTGTGACAAACAGATATATCAGAACATATATCACATGCGAAATAGCACAAGGACAAAACTATCTAGACATAAAATGTTGCAGCAGATGCGAGTTTTAGAAAAAAAGGCAGTAGAAATAAAGAACAATACTAACATTTCCATGAAGTTGCTACAATTCAGTCGTTGCAATACCCACACCATCAACACCATATTTTACGGATCATTCTCTCTCAGTCGTAATATTTTCTTTTCCACATTTTCAGTTCCTCCCTGTCTCATATTTCTGGTCATTTTCCGGTAATATTTATTAGTTACTAATAGTCCTTGTTATTTGTTATTTATTAGTTACTAATAGTCCTTGTTATTTGTTCAGACATGAGAGCTGAAGTAGTTCATTAATTTGCACTTTGCTATACATGTTGTATTGTTTGTTTTTTCTTTCGTACATTATTGTAAGATAATATTTTCCCTTTATTCGAACATCTATTACTTATTGTGTATTATTTATCCTGTAATCAAGATTATTCTTATTCCTTCAAAAAGTTATCTCATATAATTTCTCTCTCTCTCTCTCTCTCTCTCTCTCTCTCTCTCTCTCTCTCTCTCTCTCTCTCTCTCTCTCTCTCTCTCTCTCTCTCTCGCTATGGTATATGATGGGTGCAGGTGGTTATATCCCTCCCTCCTCACCACCACCACCACCATCACCTTCCTCCTCTCCACTCTCCTCCACTTCACTGACGCAGGTAAGAATATTGATCTATAGTGTATTTATTTATAAAGCTATGGAAACATTGCATAACTATCAATCTTAGCAAGTCGGGCTCAGGATGATGCATTTGTGTTTTACCAGAAAAACAATATTTGTAGTACAGTATATATATATATATATATATGTATATATATATATATATATATATATATATATATATATACATATATCTATATATATATATATATATATATATATATATATATATATATATACAGCATATATATATATATATATATATATTAAGTATATCTCACAAATACACGTGAGACACTATCGAACCATCGAACCATCGACCGTCAGGACGATAGATACTGCCGTGACTGCCGTGTTGTAGTTGGTTAAAGCGTCGGCTATCATCCTGACGGTCGACGGTTCGAACCCCACTTAGAGTATATAACATATATATATATAAAATAACGAGAAAGACAACTCGTCTAACATCCACTACCAACAAGCATTTTTCCTCTCTGCCCACCACACCTCCAAGCCACAAGGAAACAAACACCATAAACATCATACATCAAGGCATCCTTCTTCCTCTCAACCACAGCACCACCATAATGATGCAGCCAAGAGGGACTACCCCAGGTACCCCACCCCACCTCCAAGCAACAAGGAAACAACCACCATAAACAACATACGTCCAGGTGCCTTTCTACCTCTCAATCATACCACTGCCATGACAGTGAGTAAAGGTATGACCACCACAGCAATTATTGTCAAGATCATCACTCAGTTGGAAAACTGTTCTTACTATCATTGGATGTAAGACAGTTGGAAGATTTGGGCCATCCCCTGTGTCTCTGGTTTTAAGGTATTGATCTAGGTTACGCTGGTTTCCTATCGAACTGCCGCCAGACTAACGTTTTTGCTTGTTGTCGGTATCAACAAAGAAGCTTTGTTAGACACTTCACTGGTCGTAACTAACATCCTTCTCTAGCCCAACCGAGGCACTATTGTGGATAGATAATGCATAAAGTGATACGCGTTCTATCCGGGATAAACCACCCAGGGCTCTGCGAGAAGCTGTTTAACCAACAACGGCACTTAGCACGGGAGTCCTTCCAAGATAGAAATATCTTGAAGTAGGCCACAATATCTCCATCCACCCCCAGTTCTGAAAAACTTATAATGGTCAGATTAGTTAAGATTTGTTGCGTTACAAACAACTATCTTACGTTCGCTCGATAACGTGTGTGGATGCACTGGCATATTTACACACAGTATTTAAGGCCCAATCTCAAAACTTTGGAAGTTCTGCTTCAAAACTCTTATAAAGGCCAGAGTAGTCAGTGAGCTCTCTCTTGCATTCACTCGATGTTTTTTTTACCTATGGTAAGATAATATTCAAGGTCCCACTTCAAGAGTTCGAGTACAACTGTTGTCACCTAGCTACATCAGGATAACCACCACAGTCAACGCATCTACCGAAGACTTAAGTATCTACTCTACGAATATCAAGTGAAATTATTATACTGTTATCAATACATAGGAGAAACAGCTGTGAGAAGTGATCTATACTAAGTGTATTTAAGAAGAAGAAGTATAAATGATCAACAGTGAAAAGTAATATTAATACGACTATATATAAAGAAGTTTTCTAGTGAAAGTGTATGCAGCAATTCTATACAATTTAATAACTAAAGAAAGTACTAGTGAAGCCCAAATAAATCAGGGAAGTATTAATATTAATTCTGATGATAATAATACCAAGTGAATATAATATAGTCTATGCATAATTACATAGTTAATTAATTAGAAAATAATTTCCATTTAGTCATCATTCAAGAATAACTCTATGCAGAGTAAAACCAAATATTCACGTATATAATATTGATACATAACCTATTAAGCACGAGTGTAAGTCCTCAATTGAAGGAAGTGCTATTCATCTATACATATCTTTAAATAATAAATACAGGACAAGTTTAATGCTTCAATTGGAAGACAGTCCATAATAATCACCTAGATTATACAGTAGAAGTAACAGTCTTACGAGTAAGAAGTAGTGGAGCCTCGTTCGTGCGTCTTATGTTTGTTCGTTACCAATATTCTAGTATCACGTATGCAATATCCTTGTGCAAATAAACATTTTATGAATGTACGTATTGTTATAACTATCCTCTATATACTTTCTGTCCATGTGTTAACACGAATTCGGCTGCTCCAGTTAACCCTCTCTGACATATGACGCGATTTTGAGCCTATTGGGGATACTTTAAAGCCTTTGTTACCATCAGGGGTATTTAGAAACCTTTAGTTTAGTTACTTCAACCTCTGCAGCTGTCTTTGGGTTAGCTGTGGGCAGAAAACTTATTTTGGAGAGATAATTATAAGAATGAGATCATTCTATTTCTTATTGCTACTCTGGCAACCTCTGCGTCATATATGCGTGAAAGGGTTAAGCAGAACCGACCCATTTAAACCAATCAACCCCAGTAAAAACCTGGTATAACAATATATATATATATAGGCCTAATCGTCTGGTTACTTATTTCCCATCTCCCTTACTCAAGGAGAAACGGTAACCGCTCGATATATCCCAGAAAACTTTTTCAACCTGAGCGGCGCTTGAACGCAAGTAAGTGTCAGTGCCAGGAAATGTCTCAACATTGGGTGACACATAGAAAGTAGTACCAATACCAAATCCTCCACTCCTCCCTCACTACACTTGACCTTTTATTTCTCCCATTTGTTAGCAGTTTATGGGTTAAGATACCGGCCAGGCACAGAAGTCCCCAAGGCCATATACACTTATCCATATAAGCGTGCCGTCTTTGACTGAGATGGGAAACTTACACTTAAACAGATTTAGAATAGAACAGATATATGAGATTCTGTGTAGGCTACAGAGTTTATTTAATGTATTGAATAAGTAATATAGGGTGAGGGCTGGTCCTATCCAGAATAAGGTTTGGCATCCTCTACCTAATCTTAGCCGTTTCTGTCTGTCTCTGTTACTGTCCTACTTTTCCTTCTGGGGGCATGGGGATATGAATCCTCCTCCCCTTGTATAATTCTCCTACTCGACGAGACGGGTGAAAGAACGCGAAAGTGGTCCAGGACACTGAGAATAGGAACTTTAAATGTTGTTTCTATTCGGGCTTTGTCTTGTGTTGGCTACCCCCAGCAATGGGGTATGTGCCTGAGTCTATACATACATATATATATACAATATAGGTTACCATATAGACATTTATATACTTGATTACTAAATAGAGTGCATATAGTCCTAATAGCTGACAATATGCAAGAAGCTGAGGCCAAATTCAGAAGATGGAGAGAGGGCATGGCGAGCAAGGGTTTAAGAGTCAATATTAACAAAACCAAGGTTATGCATTGTAGATTGAGACGAGGCAATGTGGTGCATACCCATGTGCAGTGTGTGGAAAGGGTGTGGGTGCTAACTTGATTCAATGTAGCATCTGTCGACGCTGGGTGCACCATGGGAGTAAGCGGTGTAGTATGTGACGTTAACCACTCCGTTAGAACCGCATGGCTTGTCCTACAGTGACTCGCTAGGATCGCCAGGGCAGTGGATGTGGCTACAGTTGATTTATTGTTGTGTGCTTTATTTCATATGAAAGCTCGTGTCATGGGCAGTCCAGAAAGACTCTTTGTTTTCACCCATGTCAAGGCTTTATATATTTAATTGCAAAGTATATGTTTGATCATTAAGTGGTAATGATAGGATTTGAGAGAGAGAGAGAGAGAGAGAGTAGAACAGAGTGTGGGGAGGCGCGCAGTGTTTTGCTATACTCGATGACGTCATAGCTGGCTGGCCTCGTGGGGATTCGTTGAAGGAGTTTTTTACCATGCTTGGTGACGTCATGTTTGGCTAGCTTCTTTAGCATTGGCTAGAGGACTTGTTACCGCTTTTCTACGCGGTTCGAGCTAGTGCTAGTATAATTATATACAGCTTCCTCGCCACTCTCTCCCTCAGATCTGGTTTCTAGAATGCATCCCTCTTATCCCTTTGATACCTGTCACCCTCTCTTCACCTGAGAACCTTTTCCTCTGCCTATCTCTCTCATATTCCATATCTTTCACCACCTTTTATTAATATTATACCCCCTCTGGTTAACTCTGCATAATCAGCTTCATGCTGGCCAGTTGTATTGTGCGTTAAGGTCTTATATAACCCATGTATGTTAGTTGTTTAGATAAGTTGATCACGAAGCATTGGTTGGCATTCATATTGTTCAGTACTGCTTCCTATAATTATTAGTGTTCTGCTGGATTAGATAATGCTAGACTAGGAGTCTGATACTATAAGGTATTGTTTCCGATGGGTGTTGGCTTTAGTTAAAAGCTGCACGACATACCTGAGAACTGGAGTTGATTGGGTAAATTCTAGTCTGTGTGCCATTGAGAATGGAGCATGCACGAATGAGGGCTTTTTGCCTATACCATTCTGCAATGTTCTAAGCTCGTTGTTTGTCTTTGAGGTACGCCAGGAGAACGCTTGATACTTCGGTATTAAGGTTTCTCAAGAGAGCTACCCTTCACCATAACGTAATATTTGACGCACAAACTTGAGATTTGCACTAGGCTATGCGGCATGCCATGCGCACCAGTATCTCGTATCATTGACTCTAGCTAGACTTTATCAGTCACAGTAGACATTAAGTATATTAAACCAATTACTCTTTTTATGCATACCCGTTTATGATTACACAAGCATTTCGCAGCCTAGTTTGATGTATTGAGACACAAACGACTTAGGCTCTTTTTGTTGATAGGAATACTGCATTGTCGTGGCGATTATTATTAGTGTTGTAGCGTTTAGGATATTCTTGGCTCCGACAGCATTATATCTCCTGCCTTTTTGTGTGCATAGCCTGCACGAGCATTGTTCCGCTGCCAGCCTTTTTGGGTTCCATTTCCGATTCGAGCATCTTGATAGCATCTAACATTTAAAGAAGATTCCTTGTTGGTGTTGAAGGACTTTAGTGCACTTTCTTTCATGCAGGAGTGCCTGACATTTATTGATTAAAGTAACGTAAGCTGTAACTTCTCTTACCACCTTACTTTGCATACCATAACCAAGCACCTTCGGTTATAGGTAGTAATGGGCTGTTTTCACATAACATTAAGCCTAGAGTAGACGCACATTTATTGAGAGTTTAATAACCTATTATTGCATATAGAGCTCTGGAGAGTATTTGTGTTCTTTGTTCACTGGGAATATACATCAGAGGTTGGATCTAGCGCTTTCCGTTGTAGCATTTATGCCATTACTAGTCCAATGAATAAGAGCCCTGATATATTTAAACCTTAGTCATAACAAGTAGAATAAAGGAACCCCTGCCGAAGGATAAGTCAGAAATAGAGAAATTTGAGTGCGTAGTGTGCAACGGCGAGCTTGTGTTAAGTGATGATCCTGTGACTGTGAATTTTGGAAATGAGTCATTGGAGCTGGTGGACTAGTTATGATACCTAGGAGATACCATCTCTGCCGGTGGTGGGGCCGAGGCTGCCACTGTCGCTAGAATTAGATGTGGCTGGGGGAAGTTCAGAGAACTGCTGCCAATTCTGACCATGACAAGAATGCCTCTCCCCCTGAAGGGAAAGGAGTATGACTCATGTGTTAGAAGTGCAATGACCTATGCCTCAGAAACATGGGCCATTAAAGTAGAGGATGTCAACAGAATGGAACGTAATGAGATGAAAATGGTAAGATGGATGTGTGGGGTCAGGTTGCAGGATAGAATAACAAACAATGAGCTGAGGAGACGATTAGGTATATAGAGTATTAGCGAGGTGATGCGTACAAGTAGACTGGGATGGTATGGACATGTGGAGAGAATGGATGAACAAAATTGGGTGAAAAAATGCAGGTCTGTGATTGTGGAGGGAGCTGCACCAAAGGGTGGACCGAGGAAGACCTGGGATCGGACTGTACGTGCCGATCTCAAATTTAAAAACTTGACAAGTGAAGCCACCCTTAACAGGGTTGCCTGGAACGCCGCCATTAGGACAAGAGACTGAAACTGCACGTATGTGTGGAGCACTCAGTCTTAAAATGTTATGTATGTATGTACTGTAGGCTATGTACGTATATAATGAAGACATATTTAACACAGGTTTATGAATGCAAGCACTCTAAAATATTTGCATCATGATATAAATGAGTCTTTAAGCAAAATAGTTTGTCAAATATAAGTTCAATTAATGAGATGGCAAATAGGACCTGAGAGCATTAGGTATAGTATTTGGGTATCAACCAGGACATGTATAAACTATATTTTAATTGTGTTGAGCGGATGTTATTAGGAAAAACAAATAAGAAAGGTTCAAAGATATTTCAGAGGTTATTAGAGACGTTAAAAAAAATTGAGTATCGGTGAGTCTTAAATTTACTTCAAGATTGTGTATACTGGAGTGGGAAAACTTCATTAATGCAAATTATGGTCTGTTCAATCGAGAAATATCTGTAAGCCCCGCCCCATTCCACCAATGCCGTAGATGACGTAAAGGTTATCGTACCACAGTCTCGGCTGTATCACTTGACATGTTACCATGAAGCTGATAAGGTCTCATTACAACATTCAATGTAGGACACAAAAATGCTTTAATAGATGTAGATCTGCAGTTATTGTTTGTACTTCACAATTTTTCCCCTACACCACTATAATGTTGCATGTTTGTGTTATGGACATTGATTTCCAAAAGGTAAAGATAAACTACAGTAAGAAAATTAGAACAAGAATAAGTAGAAGATTGTTTGAAAAAAATGCATATCTCTGTTTATTTATCCTCGATATTTGCACCAACTATTGAATCAATTCATGAAGCAAGTAAGCATTCTCTGACGGAAAATTATTGCCAATACCATGGTAATTTCGAATTGTATGGAAAGTATGGCAGAGTGGAGGTAAATGATGTTATATGCAAAGATTTGCAAGCGCATGGACTTGATTTTGGTGAACTCTACTTCATTGCTCTGTGTCTGTACCTCGATCCTCCTTCCCTCTCCCCCCTCTCTATTTCTCTCTCTCTCTCTCTCTCTCTCTCTCTCTCTCTCTCTCTCTCTCTCTCTCTCTCTCTCTCTCTTTCTCTTAATGTAAAGTGGATACAGTGGTAAGATCAGTCACTTGCTGCAGTCAATACTTTTGTGATCCATTTAGCTGTCACTAATGATAATAAATCTAATTGGTTGACTTTATTTGTTGTCAAAGTATCTGAATACGTAGACGACAATATCCCTGGCTTGACTGAAAAGCTGGGGCGCACCAGTAGGTCTGCCACATAATTATATCTATGGTCTGCCAAGGGGAATAGATGAGAGACGACATCCGTCCCCTTTTAGCGAGTGTCCCGCCATGAAAAGACACCAGTGTTGTCAATGTAGCTACCTTCCTGCTAAATTTAGAAGAATTTATTTGATCAAGGGAATGGAGGCATTGAATAGAGGCTCTAATCTTGAATTTTCATCATGACTTGAGAATCTAGAAGGTTTGAAAGCGTTGAAAGCCTTTCTTAACAAATGTTAATGATAAATATATGTTTACTTTGATCTAGCGGCAAAGTTTATAACTAGCGATAAGAATTCTCATATTATTCTAAGTCTTTGAGCCTTTTCTGGTCAACATTGTGGCATTATTCTAGTAATCTTAGACATCCATTAACTATTGTGTAGCCTTCTAGCAATGTTTGTAAACTGATTGAGCAGTATTTTTTCTTTGGTTTGGTAACCCTGCTATACACCGCTACGTGATAATAGGCGTGCCAGCCGTATGATAACGGTTCTGGAAGTGGGCGGGGCTTACAGATATTTCTCGACTGAACAGACCATAGGGACTCTGACAATCAGAGACAGCTTAACTCACATTACTAAGGGCCACAATAACAAATATTTTTACCTGGTGTCAAAGGAAGGTCAGGGTCTCGTCTCATTTCATCTCTGCTCTATCGTTATGATCTGGTGACCTGGGTACTGCATACTTTTTTTTTTTTTCCTATGTTTCTTATTTTTCTTCTCCTTTTTGAGATTAGTAGAAGGGAAAGGGATGCTGATCTCTCCCTGAGATTCGCACGGGAAGCCAAACGAGTTTGATACAGAAAATAGGATGCCAAATTTTGTTATAGAACAAGGATTGCTGTTCTCTATGTACTCACAAGGGATGAAGAACAAGGGTGCAGGTGGCCCGGTTTGACTGTTGTTGGTCGCTGTTTAACCTCCGAAGGGGTGCTGAGGAAGGTTACCTAAATATGGGATGCCGAGTTTAGGTGAGAGGGTGACCTTGCCGAAGTGTTGCTCCTCCTGCTCCTTGGTCATTTTCTTGCTGGCTCGCCTCCTGGTGATTTTAAGTGAAGAAAGAGCATTTGTAGTGGGATTGGGCCATTCTTTGGCCCTTGTGGTGTGGGCCCTTGGTTTTCTATTCTAAGCTCCTCCCCTTCATCAGGTGAGGTGGGTGGTGCTCTGATGTCACAATCTCTGTGGTTGGCTGTGACGATAGACGAGATAGAAAACGGAGTGGCCACTCTGCTCACGGTGGGTGCTGCTCATGAAGTTGGTGTTGGTGTGGTGTTGCTGGGGGCTTCTCAGCTCTCCTCCTAATATTCAAGCCACAAATTACAATCTCCCGGTTATTCAAAATTAAATATCATATCCCGAGTGCTTTATAATCCTCAGTTGTATACAAGTAAATATGTAGGAGCTGTAACACAACGTATATTGGTAAAACCAAACGTCAATTTTCAACAAGGATCTTGGAACACAAGGAACGATCTTACTGCATCAATTTCCCTTTGTTCAAACTATCATATTCCGCTATCCGAAGCCACAACGAAATCTCGGACCATACTATAGAGAACCAGGATTATGCCATATTGTTCACAGCAACAGACATGACACGAGTGACAGTAGAGTCCCTCCTCACCCGCCACCTCTGCCCGTTTCTAGTCACCCATGAGACCATCACGCTCCTCCTGTTTTTTTTTAGTATTGTGTACTTTTAATGTTATGCATGTAGGTGTATGCATAGTCGATCCCCCTCTTTGGATTCCGTGTTACTTTTCAATTCTTCACCCACAAAGCTCTTTCTTTATACTTCACTTAAGTTCATTGTTTATAGCTTGCCCCCTAGCTTCTTTATACTTCACTTAAGTTCAGTGTTTATAGCTTGCCCCCTAGCTTCTTTATACTTCACTTAAGTTCATTGTTTATAGCTTGCCCCCTAGCTTCTTTATACTTCACTTAAGTTCATTGTTTATAGCTTGCCCCCTAGCTTCTTTATACTTCACATAAGTTCATTGTTTATAGCTTGCCCCCTAGCTTCTTTATACTTCACTTAAGTTCATTGTTTATAGCTTGCCCCCTAGCTTCTTTATACTTCACTTAAGTTCATTGTTTATAGCTTGCCCCCTAGCTTCTTTATACTTCACTTAAGTTCATTGTTTATAGCTTGCCCCCTAGCTTCTTTATACTTCACTTAAGTTCATTGTTTATAGCTTGCCCCCTAGCTTCTTTATACTTCACTTAAGTTCATTGTTTATAGCTTGCCCCCTAGCTTCTTTTCATAAAAAGACCTTCCCAAATATCACCTCTTTTCAAATTCGAATTTTAGAGTCCCCATTGTCCCTCATATCATATTCTGCATACCAATATCAAATATTGTATACATTATTTTCACTCCTTTTTCCTTCTCTTGTATTTCTAATCAGAATCTCTTAATGAGCTAACCTCAATTATATTTTTCTTGTATGTGAAGTAAAAATGATCACCGATTAGCATTTGTCCAGGAAAATGCTAGAAAAGAGTGTCAAGAATATTACCATAACCTCCACGGAATAGCAGCCAATCAGCAGCCTGGCTTTGATCCTGCCGACATTCAAATTAATTAGTACGGAGATCAGCTAACTTCTAACTTGCTCTCATTTACCTCCTGTACCATATATCCTGGCAAAAAGCATCCTATTATCACTGTACCGGCCCCATACTCCCGTCAGCCACTTAAAAATGTGGGAAATACATTGCCAGGGTACTAATGGAGTGAAATAAAAATGAAGAAGGAGAGCGACAAAATGAAAGCTGCTGCGCGGCTACCTGTTCACTCACCCAGCTGGCTTGACCAATCAGTGAGGCGCAGGTATATAAGGAAGAGGGCGAGGCCTGGGAGCTGAATGGACTAGAGTTCTCGCAGAGAGGCTCCAGTCCTGACGATACTCTTGACATACAGTGTGCTGGCTTAATAATCCAATAGGGTTGATAGTCTCTGAAGTCCTATTTTAAATAACTAACTAACTGGGAGCTCTCTTCGTGACATGGTACAATTAGGAGAAGGTCTCCCCAGCGGCGCTCCCACCCAACCTCCTATACTCTCAAACCACCATAGAGGGATTGTGACAGGGAAATCGCTGGGCCATCCAAGCACTGTGGAGGAGCCATAATTTATTTAACACGGAAGGAGAATGTTAACAAGCCTGACTTCGTTTCAATCCACCTCAAGTATCCGAGAGTGTGCACTCATATATCCCTCTTTCACACCTCATTACAAACCATCCACAGCCAGAACCAATTGGTGGAAGACAAGAACGAATATAGTAGATTGTATTGGCCAGCCTTGAGGTGGTGAAAGGTGGAGAAGAAGAAAAATGAGACAAGACAAGAAGAAATATTTTGTATAATGGACCCTTCATGGCCTGCACGTTTTTATTGAGAAAGACGAGATGGTTGACTAAGAGTACCGGGCAAAAAACAAAAATAAAAAGTATATGTGCCGTCTTGGGCAGAGACAATAACAGACTATAGATGAAGACAACTGAACTGATGTAATAAAATATATACTGAGTTGAATGCTAACTTTCAATTGGTTAGTAAAGCGACAGCTATCAGACCGTATTAGCTTTAGGATCTGTTAACCAGATAATTTGTAGTTAAATGTGTATGGTGATTCCCTAAGACTCTTTGAGAGTTTATCTTAGCTTATATAATCGGGAGCGAAGGGTTCAACCCTCATCTACCGAATTAGATTAAGTATACAAACAAGCAGATAGATCTGACTCTAAGCAAAGGATTACGGCATTACAGTAAAAATGCCCGCAATCTATGTGAGTTTGTAATTAGGGCTGTGTTTAGTATAATTTAGCTTGAACAATAGTCAGGACAAAAGTTAAGATACAGCATTATATGGTCTTGATTCGTATTTTCCAGTATTCGTTTACTTTATATTTATTTTGTATAAACCTCAATATATAATTAGGATCAATTTGGTGTAAATGAAGTACTATAGTATTTGAATGATTCCTGTGTCAATATTAATGAATAACTCAATGTTTATATATATATATATATATATATATATATATATATATATATATATATATATATATATATATATACAGGAATAACAGGACCAGGGTTATGACAAACATCTTGCAGGCAGAAGTTTATTAAGCCAACTACGTTTCGGACATCTCTACGTCCATCTTCAGGTCTATAAAGCAGAAGTGAACACAATATTAACAAACCTGTAGATAATACAATACAGTGAGCAACAAAAACCATAATAGCAGGAACTCTCAGAAAAATCAACTAAATATGTAATACCAGAAACAGTTAATACAGAGACAATTGAAATGGTAAAGGACATAATTTATATTTATGATTAAAATATAGATAAATACAATTTAGGTCGTTAACGTTACTCTAAGTTATTATAAGCAAAAATATCAATACTTTAAAAGCAAAGAAGGGGGCAGAGGTTTCGTTATCACCTATGCTAGGGCGTACCATAGCTTGATGAATGCTCTCTAAAGTGAGTAGGTCCAAGTCATTGGCGCTACTGTCTAACATAGCGAATTTCTCTCTATTTATTGGGTGGTCATGATCAAAAGCATGGTCCCGAATAGCTGAATGAACAGGCTTTGATATTGGCAAACCCGTTCTTACTGATACACCTATATGTTCTGAAATTCTGGTTCTCAGGTGCCTCTTTGTTTTACCTATATATGTAGCCATACAGCTATCACATGTGCATTGATAAACAACACAAGAAGCCAGATCCCAGGGAATTTTATCTTTATATCAAAAGAAAACAAAAATGCCTATATTCCGTCCTGATTTAAAAATAACTCTATGGTTAATTTGTGGATAAAATTCACGAAGGAGGGAAGTGAGCCTCTTTCGTACAGTAAAACTCTTCGAACCAGAGAATACAATTGGAAAATAAACAATATCTCTTGAAGCAGTAATTACTGAAGCTTTGTTTCCATTCATAATTTTACTCATAACCCTGATCCTGTTATTCCTCTGTAAGCTGAGCTTTCCAGGCAACCAGTCAATATCATATAATATATATATATATATATATACCGGTATATATATATATAATTATATATACCGGTATATATATATATATATATATATATATATATATATATATATATATATATATATATATATATGTTATGAATCCGTCGGGACAGTTTTACTTTGTTTCAATTATATAAACTATACTACTAGATTAGGGTTTTGTAAACTATACAACTAGATTAGGGTTTTGTAAACTATACAACTAGATTAGGGTTTTGTAAACTATACAACTAGATTAGGGTTTTGTAAACTATACAACTAGATTAGGGTTTGTAAACTATACAACTAGATTAGGGTTTTGTAAACTATACAACTAGATTAGGGTTTTGTAAACTATACAACTAGATTAGGGTTTTGTAAACTATACAACTAGATTAGGGTTTTGTAAACTATACAACTAGATTAGGGTTTTGTAAACTATACTACTAGATTAGGGTTTTGTAAACTATACAACTAGATTAGGGTTTTGTAAACTATACAACTAGATTAGGGTTTTGTAAACTATACAACTAGATTAGGGTTTTGTAAACTATACAACTAGATTAGGGTTTTGTAAACTATACAACTAGATTAGGGTTTTGTAAACTATACAACTAGATTAGGGTTTTGTAAACTATACAACTAGATTAGGGTTTTGTAAACTATACAACTAGATTAGGGTTTTGTAAACTATACAACTAGATTAGGGTTTGTAAACTATACAACTAGATTAGGGTTTTGTAAACTATACAACTAGATTAGGGTTTTGTAAACTATACAACTAGATTAGGGTTTTGTAAACTATACAACTAGATTAGGGTTTTGTAAACTATACTACTAGATTAGGGTTTTGTAAACTATACAACTAGATTAGGGTTTTGTAAACTATACAACTAGATTAGGGTTTTGTAAACTATACAACTAGATTAGGGTTTTGTAAACTATACAACTAGATTAGGGTTTTGTAAACTATACAACTAGATTAGGGTTTTGTAAACTATACAACTAGATTAGGGTTTTGTAAACTATACAACTAGATTAGGGTTTTGTAAACTATACAACTAGATTAGGGTTTTGTAAACTATACAACTAGATTAGGGTTTTGTAAACTATACAACTAGATTAGGGTTTTGTAAACTATACAACTAGATTAGGATTTTGTAAACTATACAACTAGATTAGGGTTTTGTAAACTATACAACTAGATTAGGGTTTTGTAAACTATACTACTAGATTAGGGTTTTGTAAACTATACAACTAGATTAGGGTTTTGTAAACTATACAACTAGATTAGGGTTTTGTAAACTATACAACTAGATTAGGGTTTTGTAAACTATACTACTAGATTAGGGTTTTGTAAACTATACAACTAGATTAGGGTTTTGTAAACTATACTACTAGATTAGGGTTTTGTAAACTATACAACTAGATTAGGGTTTTAACATAAGAACATAAGAAAATGGGAGTCTGTAGAAAGCCGATTGGCCTAAGCAAGGCAGATCCCTGTCCCACACAACCCCAATTACAAAGCCCAATTATAGGCTCAACACTCTAATACCCTCAGGATCATCTTACCAAAACGGTTAGAGATTAACGCAGGATTACGGGGGTCTGCAGAGCGCTGAATGGCCCAACCCTGCTGATCCCCCTTCACACCCAACCCTTCTCGTCCATATGCTTATCCAATTTTATCTTAAAGCTCCCTATCGTTTTTAATCCCACTATAGCACTTGGTAGTCCATTCCACCCATCTACAACTCTGTTACCAAACAAATATTTGCCTATATCTTTTCTGAAACGAAATTTATCTAATTTGAAACCATTGGTACGAGTTCTTTCGCTATCACTGAGCTTTAGTACATTTGTCATGTCCCCTTTGTTAATCCCACTAACCCACTTGAACACCTCTATCATATCCCCTCTAACTCTGCGTCTCTCTAACGAATGTAAGCCTAATTTCTTCAACCTTTCTTTATACGGAAGATTTCTAATATTATGGATCATTTTTGTCATTCTACGTTGTACTCTCTCCAATGAATCTATGTCCATTCTGTAATAAGGACACCAAAATTGAACAGCATAATCCATATGGGGTCTCACTAATGACAAGTAAAGTTTTAAGATAACATCAGCAGTTCTGTTACTTACACTCCTTGGGATGAACCCGAGAATCCTGTTTGCCTTGTTTCGAACATAAGAACATAAGGACATAAGAAAATGGGAGTCTGCAGAAAGCCGATTGGCCTAAGCAAGGCAGATCCCTGTCCCACACAACCCCAATTCATTACAAAGCCCAATTATAGGCTTCACACTCTAATACCCTGAGGATCATCTTACCAAAACGGTTAGAGATTAACGCAGGATTATGGAGGTCTGCAGAGCGCTGATTGGCCCAACCCGGCTGATCCCCCTTCACACCCAACCCTTCTCGTCCATATGCTTATCCAATTTTATCTTAAAGCTCCCTACAGTTTTAGATCCCACTATAGCACTTGGTAGTCCATTCCACCCGTCTACAACTCTGTTACCAAACCAATACTTGCCTATATCTTTTCTGAAACGAAATTTATCTAATTTGAAACCATTGGTACGAGTTCTTTCGCTATCACTGAGCTTTAGTACATTTGCCATGTCCCCTTTGTTAATCCCACTAACCCACTTGAACACCTCTATCATATCCCCTCTAACTCTGCGTCTCTCTAACGAATGTAAACCTAATTTCTTCAACCTTTCTTCATACGAAAGATTTCTATATTATGGATCATTTTTGTCATTTTACGCTGTACTCTCTCCAATGAATCTATGTCCATTCTGTAATAAGGACACCAAAATTGAACAGCATAATCCATATGGGGTCTCACTAATGACAAGTAAAGTTTTAAGATAACATCAGCAGTTCTGTTACTCACACTCCTAGAGATGAACCCGAGAATCCTGTTTGCCTTATTACGAACGCTTATACACTGTTTTCTAGGCTTCAAATCATTGCTAACAAACACACCTAGATCTTTCTCGCAGTCTGAATTTTCTAATTCTAAATTAGCTAGTTTATATTTAACATTTGTTTGCATCTTCCCTATCTTTAATACCTTGCATTTGTCAATGTTAAACTTCATCTGCCAATTTACTGACCATTCATGTAAGGTATCTAGATCCCTTTGGAGGCACTCTATATCGCTATCTGAATCAATTGATCTCCCTATTTTAGTATCGTCTGCGAATTTACTTATCCTACTAGTTATACCTAAATCTAGGTCATTTATGTATATAAGAAACAACAGGGGACCTAATACCGATCCCTGGGGGACACCACTTTTGACTGCTCCCCATTCTGACTTGGTACCATTTATGCTGACTCTCTGCTTCCTACCAATTAGCCATGACCTAATCCATCCTAACAACGCCCCACCTATTCCATGTGCCTCAACCTTTCTCATCAATCTCTCATGAGGGACTCTGTCGAAAGCTTTACTGAAATCTAAATATATAATATCATATGACTTGTCATTATCTACTGCTTCATATACCTCTGAGAAAAAACTAAGCAAATTAGTTTTGTAAACTATACAACTAGATTAGGGTTTTGTAAACTATACAACTAGATTAGGGTTTTGTAAACTATACAACTAGATTAGGGTTTTGTAAACTATACAACTAGATTAGGGTTTTGTAAACTATACAACTAGATTAGGGTTTTGTAATCTATACAACTAGATTAGGGTTTTGTAAACTATACAACTAGATTAGCGTTTTGTAAACTATACAACTAGATTAGGGTTTTGTAAACTATACAACTAGATTAGGGTTTTGTAAACTATACAACTAGATTAGGGTTTTGTAAACTATACAACTAGATTAGGGTTTTGTAAACTATACAACTAGATTAGGGTTTTGTAAACTATACAACTAGATTAGGGTTTTGTAAACTATACTACTAGATTAGGGTTTTGTAAACTATACAACTAGATTAGGGTTTTGTAAACTATACAACTAGATTAGGGTTTTGTAAACTATACTACTAGATTAGGGTTTTGTAAACTATACAACTAGATTAGGGTTTTGTAAACTATACAACTAGATTAGGGTTTTGTAAACTATACAACTAGATTAGGGTTTTGTAAACTATACAACTAGATTAGGGTTTTGTAAACTATACAACTAGATTAGGGTTTTGTAAACTATACAACTAGATTAGGGTTTTGTAAACTATACAACTAGATTAGGGTTTTGTAAACTATACAACTAGATTAGGGTTTTGTAAACTATACTACTAGATTAGGGTTTTGTAAACTATACTACTAGATTAGGGTTTTGTAAACTATACTACTAGATTAGGGTTTATAAACTATACTACTAGATTAGGGTTTATAAACTATACTACTAGATTAGGGTTTATAAACTATACTACTAGATTAGGGTTTTGTAAACTATACTACTAAATTAGGGTTTTGTAATGTCTAATTTGAACAGTTGTGAGGAAAGGGAAACACATATCTTAAAACATTAATTTGTATCATAAAACGACAATAACATATTTGATCCACTGTTGTTTATGTGACACCTTATTCACTATATTAAAGCACTAACGCATTTTGGTGATGTGACAAGGATGGATGCTGACCATTGGGTGAAGACAGTCTGTTTGTTGGCTTGGGTTTTCTGGATAATACCGAAGATGTGTGAGAAGATGCCTACAAATTGATCTAATATATTTGAGCTTGAAGAATTACACTCAAGACAACCTTGAATACGAAAACAAGGTTTACATGTGCATGTACTCCGTTATAACACGTTTGCACATGGATGATTATGACTATGAGTAACCAGTATGGTAAGCACTAATTACAAAGAAACAATGAACAGTTCCCCTTTATTGGTCCTTTACTACATTTTGTACAACTTTCTTGAGGCACGTCGCGTTTCTGATAAAGCTGAAAACCTAAATACATAATTGTTGCAATGTGATTCTATCACTGAAATGCATGACCATCCGTCCTTTATTATGATATTACTGCCATGTGGCTGGTAATTAGGGCTTGATTTTCCCTTACATCCAGAATACTGTAAGAATGTTAACATAATCACAGTTACTGGTATTAGCCATCCCGTACGAGCGCCGAACACCGCTTGTCATTATAAAACTATTTGCTAGTACGAATGCCGAACACCGCTTGTCAGTATAAAATCTATTTGCTAGTGCGAAAATGGCTGGTATTGAGAGGTACATACATTGCATGCAAAATCCTCTGGTATAGTATGGGTTAACTTGCTTTATAATCATGTAAGCATAGTACTATCCATTATTGTCTAATGCAACAAGGGATACAACTAATGGCTAACTAGGCAACTTCCAATTTGTAAATTATGATTTATTATCATTACACATACCACAGTCTTAGTATTATTCTACACCTAGTATTTTCTAGTAAAGCTATGAGCCTGGGGAGGAAGGTAGGAGGTGCAGCGCCTTGGATACATTTATATAAATATCATAGTATCTTGGATAACTATGATATATTTGTTTGTCTCTATATTCCAACTACTCCCTCTCGGGCATAGGCTGATAGCCTTTACACTCTACCGCTGAACACGGTGAGGCCCGTGAGGTCATGTTCCAGTCTAGGGAGTGAGACATGCGAAGCACCCATGGTCCTGTGGTTCTCGATCCAGGGAGCAGGGTATACCTCACCTTTAACACCCTACATAACTACCCTGGCATCCACCTTATCCCTACTGTGGCTCTCTCCCCCAGCGTTCATACTGGGGCAGTGTTTATCTCACCTTTAACACCATACATAACTACCCTGGCATCCACCTTATCCCTACTGTGGCTCTCTCCCCCAGCGTTCACACTGGGGCAGTGTTTATCTCACCTTTAACACCCTACATAACTACCCTGGCATCCATCTTATCCCTACTGTGGCTCTTTCCCCCAGTGTACACACTGGGGCAGTGTATATCTCACCTTTAACACCCTACATAACTACCCTGGCATCCATCTTATCCCTACTGTGGCTCTCTCCCCCAGTGTACACACAGGGGCAGTGTATATCTCACCTGTAACACCCTACATAACTACCCTGGCATCCATCTTATCCCTACTGTGGCTCTCTCCCCCAGTGTACACACAGGGGCAGTGTATATCTCACCTTTAACACCCTACATAACTACCCTGGCATCCATCTTATCCCTACTGTGGCTCTCTCCCCCAGTGTTCACACTGGGGCAGTGTATATCTCACCTTTAACACCCTACATAACTACCCTGGCATCCATCTTATCCCTACTGTAGCTCTCTCCCCCAGTGTACACACAGGGGCAGTGTATATCTCACCTTTAACACCCTACATAACTACCCTGGCATCCATCTTATCCCTACTGTGGCTCTCTCCCCCAGTGTACACACAGGGGCAGTGTATATCTCACCTTTAACACCCTACATAACTACCCTGGCATCCATCTTATCCCTACTGTGGCTCTCTCCCCCAGTGTTCACACTGGGTTGAACACTGGGGCAGTGTATATCTCACCTTTAACACCCTACATAACTCTCCTGGTATCCAATATAACCCCCTGTGGCTCTCCCCTCCAGGTTTCACGCTGAAGCAGGGTATGTCTCACCTTCAACACCCTACATAACTCTCCTGGTATCCACTATAACCCCCTGTTGCTCTCCCCTCCAGGTTTCACGCTGGAGCAGGGTATGTCTCACCTTTAACACCCTACATAACTCTCCTGGTATCCACTATAACCCCCTGTGGCTCTCCCCTCCAGGTTTCACGCTGAAGCAGGGTATGTCTCACCTTTAACACCCTACATAACTCTCCTGGTATCCACTATAACCCCCTGTGGCTCTCCCCTCCAGGTTTCACGCTGGAGCAGGGTATACCTCACTTCAATACGAAGCCCTACTTCCTGCCGCCGCCTGCCAACAACCTGACGGCGCTGGAGGGACAGTCGGCCTACCTCCACTGTCGGGTGGCGCAGCTGGGGGATAAGAAGGTAGGCAAGGGAGGTTGGCAGGGTGGTATAGCTGGGGGATAAGAAGGTAGGCAAGGGAGGTTGGCAGGGTGGTATAGCTGGGGGACAAGAAGGTAGGCAAGGGAGGTTGGCAGGGTGGCACAGCTGGGGGATAAGAAGGAAGGCAAGGGAGGTTGGCAGGGTGGTATAGCTGGGGGATAAGAAGGTAGGCAAGGGAGGTTGGCAGGGTGGTATAGCTGGGGGACAAGAAGGTAGGCAAGGGAGGTTGGCAGGGTGGCACAGCTGGGGGATAAGAAGGTAGGCAAGGGAGGTTGGCAGGGTGGTATAGCTGGGGGACAAGATGGTAGGCAAGGAAGGTTGGCAGGGTGGTATAGCTGGGGGACAAGAAGGTAGGCAAGGGAGGTTGGCAGGGTGGCACAGCTGGGGGATAAGAAGGTAGGCAAGGGAGGTTGGCAGGGTGGTATACCTGGGGGACAAGATGGTAGGCAAGGAAGGTTGTCAGGGTGGTATAGCTGGGGGACAAGAAGGTAGGCAGGGGAGGTTGGCAGGGTGGTATAGCTGGGGGACAAGAAGGTAGGCAGGGGAGGTTGGCAGGGTGGTATAGCTGGGGGACAAAAAGGTAGGCAGAGGAGGTTGGCAGGATGGTATAGCTGGGGAACAAGAAGGTAGGCAGGGGAGGTTGGCAGGGTGGTATAGCTGGGGGACAAGAAGGTAGGCAGGGGAGGTTGTCAGGGTGGTATAGCTGGGGGACAAAAAGGTAGGCAGAGGAGGTTGGCAGTGTGGTATAGCTGGGGGACAAGAAGGTAGGCAAGGGAGGTTGGCAGGGTGGTATAGCTGGGGGACAAGAAGGTTGGCAGGGTGGTATAGCTGGGGGACAAAATGGTAGGCAGGGGAGGTTGGCAGTGTGGTACAGCTGGGGGACAAGAAGGTAGGCAGGGGAGTTTCGCAGGATGGTATAACTGCGGGACAAGGAGGTTGGCAGGGTGGTATATCTGGGGGACAAAACGGTAGGCAGGGGAGGTTGGCAGGATGGTATAACTGGGGGACAAGAAGGTTGGCAGGGTGGTATAGCTGGGGGACAAAATGTTAGGCAGGGGAGGCTGGCAGGATGGTATAACTGGGGGACAAAATACACGCTGAGGGACAAGAAGGTAGGCGGGGGAGGTTGACAGGGTGGTATAGCTGGGGGACAAAATGGTAGGCAGGGGAGGTTGGCAGGATGGTATAGCTGGGGGAGAAAATGGTAGGCAGGGGAGGTTGGCAGGATGGTACAGCTGGGGGACAAAAAGGTTGGCAGGGTGGTATAGCTGGGGGACAAAAAGGTAGGCAGGGGAGGTTATCAAGGTGGTACAGCTGGGGGAAAGAAGGTAGGCAGGGGAGGCTGGCAGGATGGTATAGCTGGAGGACAAAATGGTAGGCAGGGGAGGTTGGCAGGATGGTACAGCTGGGGGACAAGAAGGTAGGCAGGGGAGGTTGGCAGGGTGGTACAGCTGGGGGACAAAAGGGTAGGCAGGGTGGTACAGCTGGGGTCTATTTATATTGATACAGTATTATTAGCTAATACAAAGTAGAAGGGACATCATTGTGTACTTATAAGTCACAAAATACTGTTTTAGTTCTTAAATTATAAATGTTTGACTCGCACTATCCACATACATACTCTGACCCTTTTCAGTCGCAATCATCGTCTGAGCCGGGCATGTGATACCTTGTGATGAGTTCGCCCCACTTCTAACGGCACCGAGGAGCGCTCCGCCCCTCGTTCTGGGTGGTGATTTGGTGCAGCAGACTGTTCGAAGGGGCAGAAGCGATGTAACCACATACATCATATACTAATGTCATACATGCTGTTATACAACAACAGTCTTCCTGTTCCATTGTTGTTCTCGCAAACATAACTATTCCTAGATGTATACTATATATAGAATTGCCTAAAACGTCACGTTCACACTACCTCGCCCACCCTCACATCAACTCTAACATTCAGCCTCTCTATACAACAAAGAAGTCTTCCAATTAGAGACAGCTCTTCGTAAAACCATGTCCACATGCATCCCTTCTCTTCTCCCCCCCCCTCTCTCTCTCTCTCTCTCTCTCTCCCTCCCTCTCTCTCTCTCTGTTATTGTGTTATTCCATTCCTAGCACGTATGCGTTATTTCTTTCCTCCCAATTTCCTTTATATTTGTGTTGTGTTCCGGCACACCTGCCCTATAACACCGCTTGGCTTATGTTTACATTATTCATATATATAAAATGAGGTGTGTTAACTATACGCATGATTTGTATTCAAGTGTACACATTCGCTCATGCCCGAATTCGGGCACGAGGGAAACCATATTGTATTTTCATAGTTGATTGAATGTTGTATTATTTACATGGGACTAATGTATGCAATTTTCTAACATGTGAGAGGGGAAGTAGAAGATGAAGAACCATACATATTATGTCTGTTAAAACTTTCTCAAGTAATAAAAGTGATGCCATATTCGTTTATCGTTTAATACAGTGTGTCAAGTTCTAAATATTGTATATAATGGT
This sequence comes from Paralithodes platypus, assembly GCA_032716605.1. Taxonomy (NCBI): domain Eukaryota; kingdom Metazoa; phylum Arthropoda; class Malacostraca; order Decapoda; family Lithodidae; genus Paralithodes; species Paralithodes platypus. The sequence goes on along the minus strand of CM064515.1, from coordinate 11,672,196 downwards.
CAGTCAGAAGGACATTTCTAAAATACTTTACCAATTAATTTCACTAAAATATGATATTTATCGATACTTCTCCAGTCCCTTCTAAACATAATGTACAAGCCCCTTTAGTAAAACTGTTAAAAAGGTAGTCCTACTGAAAGTTGCACTCAATCAAGCGACTTTTCCGAAAAACATACTGATCTGGTAATATATAAAAGCTCTTCTGAATCGGATAGCTATAATATAAGTCTATTATAGATTAGAATTGGCTGAAATAATATACTGCAGGGCTTCTCTATAGAAATTGGCCAACTAAAAATTCCTGAACAAAAATATTATATAAATCATTCCCCAGGTGTCGTGGATCAGGAGGCGGGACCTGCACATGTTAACCTTACCCCTATGTTACTGTTCCCCAGGTGTCGTGGATCAGGTGGCGGGACCTGCACATGTTAACCTTACCCCTGTGTTACTGTTCCCCAGGTGTCGTGGATCAGGAGGCGGGACCTGCACATGTTAACCTTATCCCTGCGTTACTGTTCCCCAGGTGTCATGGATCAGGAGACGGGACCTGCACGTGTTAACCTTACCCCTGTGTTACTGTTCCCCAGGTGTCGTGGATCAGGTGGCGGGACCTGCACATGTTAACCTTACCCCTGTGTTACTGTTCCCCAGGTGTCATGGATCAGGAGACGGGACCTGCACATGTTAACCTTACCCCTGTGTTACTGTTCCCCAGATGTCGTGGATCAGGAAGCGGGACCTGCACATGTTAACCTTACCCCTGTGTTACTGTTCCCCAAGTGTCATGGATCAGGAGACGGGACCTGCACATGTTAGCCTTACCCCTGTGTTACTGTTGCCCAGGTGTCATGGATCAGGAGACGGGACCTGCACAGGTTAACATTACCCCTGTGTTACTGTTCCCCAGGTGTCGTGGATCAGGTGGCGGGACCTGCACATGTTAACCTTACCCCTGTGTTACTGTTCCCCAGGTGTCATGGATCAGGTGGTGGGACCTGCACATGTTAACCTTACCCCTGTGTTACTGTTCCCCCGGTGTCAATGATCAGGAGACAGGACCTGCACATGTTAACCTTACTCCTGTGTTACTGTTCCCCAGGTGTCGTGGATCAGGTGGCGGGACCTGCACATGTTAACCTTACCCCTGTGTTACTATTCCCCAGGTGTCATGGATCAGGAGACGGGACCTGCACATGTTAACCTTACCCCTGTGTTACTGTTCCCCAGGTGTCGTGGATCAGGAGACGGGACCTGCACATGTTAACCTTACCCCTGTGTTACTGTTCCCCAGGTGTCGTGGATCAGATGGCGGGACCTGCACATGTTAACCTTACCCCTGTGTTACTGTTCCCCAGGTGTCATGGATCAGGAGACGGGACCTGCACATGTTAACCTTACCCCTGTGTTACTGTTCCCCAGGTGTCGTGGATCAGGAAGCGGGACCTGCACATGTTAACCTTACCCCTGTGTTACTGTTCCCCAAGTGTCATGGATCAGGAGACGGGACCTGCACATGTTAACCTTACCCCTGTGTTACTGTTCCCCAGGTGTCATGTATCAGGTGGCGGGACCTGCACATGTTAACGTTACCCCTGTGTTACTGTTCCCCAGGTGTCGTGGATCAGGAGGCGGGACCTGCACATGTTAACATTACCCCTGAGTTACTGTTCCCCAGGTATCATGGATCAGGTGGCGGGACCTGCACATGTTAACCTTATCCCTGCGTTACTGTTCCCCAGGTGTCATGGATCAGGAGACGGGACCTGCACGTGTTAACCTTACCCCTGTGTTACTGTTCCCCAGATGTCGTGGATCAGGAAGCGGGACCTGCACATGTTAACCTTACCCCTGTGTTACTGTTCCCCAAGTGTCATGGATCAGGAGACGGGACCTGCACATGTTAGCCTTACCCCTGTGTTACTGTTGCCCAGGTGTCATGGATCAGGAGACGGGACCTGCACAGGTTAACATTACCCCTGTGTTACTGTTCCCCAGGTGTCGTGGATCAGGTGGCGGGACCTGCACATGTTAACCTTACCCCTGTGTTACTGTTCCCCAGGTGTCATGGATCAGGTGGTGGGACCTGCACATGTTAACCTTACCCCTGTGTTACTGTTCTCCCGGTGTCATGGATCAGGAGACGGGACCTGCACATGTTAACCTTACCCCTGTGTTACTGTTCCCCAGGTGTCGTGGATCAGGTGGCGGGACCTGCACATGTTAACCTTACCCCTGTGTTACTATTCCCCAGGTGTCATGGATCAGGAGACGGGACCTGCACATGTTAACCTTACCCCTGTGTTACTGTTCCCCAGGTGTCGTGGATCAGGAGACGGGACCTGCACATGTTAACCTTACCCCTGTGTTACTGTTCCCCAGGTGTCGTGGATCAGATGGCGGGACCTGCACATGTTAACCTTACCCCTGTGTTACTGTTCCCCAGGTGTCATGGATCAGGAGACGGGACCTGCACATGTTAACCTTACCCCTGTGTTACTGTTCCCCAGGTGTCGTGGATCAGGAAGCGGGACCTGCACATGTTAACCTTACCCCTGTGTTACTGTTCCCCAAGTGTCATGGATCAGGAGACGGGACCTGCACATGTTAACCTTACCCCTGTGTTACTGTTCCCCAGGTGTCATGTATCAGGTGGCGGGACCTGCACATGTTAACGTTACCCCTGTGTTACTGTTCCCCAGGTGTCGTGGATCAGGAGGCGGGACCTGCACATGTTAACATTACCCCTGAGTTACTGTTCCCCAGGTATCATGGATCAGGTGGCGGGACCTGCACATGTTAACCTTACCCCTGTGTTACTGTTCCACAGGTGTCATGGATCAGGTGGCGGGACCTGCACATGTTAACCTTACCCCTGTGTTACTGTTCCCCAGGTGTTGTGGATCAGGTGGCGGGACCTGCACATGTTAACCTTACCCCTGTGTTACTGTTCCCCAGGTGTCATGGATCAGGTGGTGGGACCAGCACATGTTAACCTTACCCCTGTGTTACTGTTCCCCAGGTGTCGTGGATCAGGTGGCGGGACCTGCACATGTTAACCTTACCCCTGTGTTACTGTTCCCCAGGTGTCATGGATCAGGTGGTGGGACCTGCACATGTTAACCTTACCCCTGTGTTACTGTTCCCCAGGTGTCGTGGATCAGGTGGCGGGACCTGCACATGTTAACCTTACCCCTGTGTTATTGTTCCCCAGGTGTCATGGATCAGGAGACAGGACCTGCACATGTTAACCTTACCCCTGCGTTATTGTTCCCCAGGTGTCATGGATCAGGAGACGGGATCTGCACATGTTAACCTTACCCCTGTGTTATTGTTCCCCAGGTGTCATGGATCAGGAGACAGGACCTGCACATGTTAACCTTACCCCTGCGTTATTGTTCCCCAGGTGTCATGGATCAGGAGACGGGATCTGCACGTGTTAACCTTACCCCTGTGTTACTGTTCCCCAGGTGTCATGGATCAGGTGGCGGGACCTGCACATGTTAACCTTACCCCTGTGTTACTGTTCCCCGGGTGTCGTGGGTCAGGTGGCGGGACCTGCACATGTTAACCTTACCCTTGTGTTACTGTTCCCCAGGTGTCGTGGATCAGGTGGCGGGACCTGCACATGTTAACCTTACCCCTGTGTTACTGTTCCCCAGGTGTCGTGGATCAGGTGGCGGGACCTGCACATGTTAACCTTACCCCTGTGTTACTGTTCCCCAGGTGTCGTGGATCAGGAGGCGGGACCTGCACATGTTAACATTACCCCTGAGTTACTGTTCCCCAGGTGTCATGGATCAGGTGGTGGGACCTGCACATGTTAACCTTACCCCTGTGTTACTGTTCCCCAGGTGTCATGGATCAGGTGGCGGAACCTGCACATGTTTACCTTACCCCTGTGATACTGTTCCCCAGGTGTCGTGGATCAGGTGGCGGGACCTGCACATGTTAACCTTACCCCTGTGTTACTGTTACCCAGGTGTCATGGATCAGGTGGTGGGACCTGCACATGTTAACCTTACCCCTGTGTTACTGTTCCCCCGGTGTCGTGGATCAGGTGGCGGGACCTGCACATGTTAATCTTACCCCTGTGTTACTGTTCCCCAGGTGTCATGGATCAGGTGGTGGGACCTGCACATGTTAACCTTACCCCTGTGTTACTGTTCCCCAGGTGTCGTGGATCAGGTGGCAGGACCTGCACATGTTAACCTTACCCCTGTGTTACTGCTCCCCAGGTGTCATGGATCAGGTGGCGGGACCTGCACATTTTAACCTAACCCTTGTGTTACTGTTCCCCAGGTGTCGTGGATCAGTTGGCGGGACCTGCACATGTTAATCTTACCCCTGTGTTACTGTTCCCCAGGTGTCATGGATCAGGTGGTGGGACCTGCACATGTTAACCTTACCCCTGTGTTACTGTTCCCCAGGTGTCGTGGATCAGGTGGCAGGACCTGCACATGTTAACCTTACCCCTGTGTTACTGCTCCCCAGGTGTCATGGATCAGGTGGCGGGACCTGCACATTTTAACCTAACCCTTGTGTTACTGTTCCCCAGGTGTCGTGGATCAGTTGGCGGGACCTGCACATGTAAACCTTACCCCTGTGTACTGTTCCCCAGGTGTCGTGGATTAGGCGGCGGGACCTGCATGTGTTGACTTCGGGGGTGCAGACCTTTGCTTCTGACCACCGCTTCTTGGCCCTTCATGCTGACCGATCAGAAAACTGGACTCTACACATCAGGTAATTTGCAGGCAGAAAGGTGCAACTACAGCACCTTCGAAAATATATTCAATCCTACTCTTTGTTAAATTTTTGAGAGATTACTGATGATAATATTAATATATCACTTCACTCACCATTTATCAAAAAATGGTGGACTTTATGTTAATACATGTTCATTCAATGTCACCAGACCCGTTATATGATATAGGTATGGTTTGTTGTTTAAAATGTTAATCTTTTTTACATGCAATGCCAGCAGTTGTGGTAATAACTTAAATGGAAATAAATAGCAGAAAATCACTTGAACCTACAACCCAAGTTGAGTACTGGCTTGCCTTACCTGGCTTGCTGCAACAGTTACTAAGGCTAGAACTCTCAGGAATTATCGGGTATAATATTGACCCAGTGATCCTGGTTATGGGGGGAAGGGGGTTATAGTTGCGGATGGGGTAGTTTCCCCATTGCTTCCTCGCTGTGTTGTGAGTTGTTGTGCAGCCATCAAAGTGGCACAAATAAGGGCTGTCGTTGGTGATCATTGTCTCGGAGTCTCCTTCTGGTTGTCACACTCGTCTTTGTTACCTAGATGATAAAATTATGTAATACCAGGCACCAGCAGTTGTGACCAATAATTAAATGGAAATATGATACAGAAAAAGACTTGTGCCTACAGCCCAAGTGGAATACTTCTTTAGGTCTATTGATGAGTGTGTTCGCCTTGTATCGTGGGGACCCAGATTCGAATCCTGGCCTGGCACAGTGGTAGCCTCACAAAAACATATCATGGGACGATTTCTGCATCTAGCGAAGTTTAAGTGTGTTGGTTAAATTGTAAATAGTCATGTAAAATAGATGTAAAGTAGGCAAATATAGTTTGTTGCCAATTTGGACGTTTCAAATATAGAAACAGAGTAAAATGGGGCAACTATTCTCCCATATTAACTTCTTTTGCATAATATTTGTCTTGAGATGTACAACTAAGTAATTGTCTAATCCTCATTTGATATTAATATTTCCATTTTCAGTAATATAGGCTATACCTATTGTGTATAATGAATAACTACTGTGTTTCACGATGTTTGTTGAAGTAGTGAATTGATGGGATGTTTGTGTTTACAGGTGGAGCCAGGTGCGAGACTCTGGACAGTATCAGTGTCAGGTCAATACCGACCCTCGCATCTCCACCATCTTTACACTTAACGTCCTGGGTTAGTCCATCATGTTTGGTTAACTGTTTAGAAACACAGTATATTAAGGAATTCACTGTTCAAATGTTTTTGTTCAACTCACTCCAATCTCACTGGTAGCCTTCGAAGTGAGCGCTTGCTTTCTTGTAACATTAAAGCCAGCACATCACCACGGGTTCCCTGGCAATTTCCAACAGCTTTTCTGAAGCCGAGGCACGGGCTTCTTCAATTCTCGTTTCTAACGTTGCCTCATTTTCAGAGAAACTATTAGGAAGTGTTAGGCCAATAGTGGAAAAGTTCTGGCTTCACCTTTACAAGAATGCAAGCGCTCACATCTAAGTCTACCAGTGAGGCTGTAGTGAGTAAAACAAAGACAAAATCAGTGTGAGCAAAACTCTCAGGGTTCAGTATATAGCTTGTCAAAGTTTGTTCTACTTTCAAGTATTGTTTTAATTTATATTTATATATTTTTTATAGAATAGAGGGACTTTTGGGACACCTTATATAATGCTGCTAAAGCACTCCATTACACTACTCGCTCCTAGGTAATAATAATGTAAAATCAGTTGACTTAACTCAATACATTTAAAATAAAGCTGGCTATAACACATAAACATTTTAATTTATAAAAGTACGTTTTAGCAATTACCATCAACAAATTATATTCAGGAAGGGACCGCAACATTAACACGGATATTCAGGAAGGGACCGCAACATTAACACGGATATTCAGGAAGGGACCGCAACATTAACACGGACAGTTGTCTACTTTATGCAAATGTTTAACCAGTTTTCACTTGCACCTCAAGGCTGTTGTATCTTCCAATATATGTTTTCCTTTATAAATTGTATATAATTATGATACATATTACCATGTAAACAATATGCATATGTAATATATATACATAATTTTATATATATATATATATATATATATATATATATATATATATATATATATATATATATATATATATATATATATATATATTGAAGTAGACTTTTGTATGTGTCAGAGGCAGCCACATCAATAGAAGGGTCTGAAGAGCGGTATGTGAGAGCTGGCAGCACCATCCACCTCACCTGTAGGACATCATCACCCTCACATTCACCAGGTCAGTCGTCACCAGGATACTACTTACTGTACACCAGGTCTGTGGCTACTGTACACCAGGTCTGTGGCTACAAGGATCCTTTCATCGGCAGATGCTAGACATGATGGTGTTCTACCTTAAGTTGTTGTGCATATTATATACTTTATGGACTGTTCAAAGTCATATCCAGAAAACTCAAAGCACTGCTCTTTGACTGTGAGTACCAAACACAATGTAGTCATCCATGTCTGCTGGGTCTTGTTCAATTGAGTTGTTGCATATGAACAATCTAGAGTTGTCCACTCCAACTTTATAAGTACATTCCCACCAACATTCTTGTTGTGACACTGGCTGTTGGGGTTGGAGTGGACAACTCTGGTTACTGTTCTGTTGAACACTGTCCTCAAGATGGCTCTTGTACTAGAGTTCAATGGACAAATATACAATTAATATAACAGGATGCCTGTCGCCAATGTATTTCAAATATCCCAAGTACTGTACTGTCGACTAGGCAGTGAGTGTTATAAAGGTAATTCCCCACATGTTATGTGTGTCACTATATTAAATAAAAACATGAAAATACACCGTCTTTCTTCCCTGTATTAAAAATGTATCTATCATATCAGCATTCTATATATGCTTCACATGTTTAAAGGTGTTTAACAGTACTTAATATTTTCAATATATACTTTATTCTTTTAAATGTGCCTATGTCATCGCTAAGCATGCACCAATAACTGCCAGCATTTCTTGAACTGCAGAATACATTTAACCAATACAACCAAACACCAACTGATATATTTGTCGTAGTTGGGAAAATTAATTAATACATGGGCACACATACTGTTTGGGGTATTAGATACATTTTGAGTTCATCAGACAACTGTTTTCTTGTTGGGTTGTTAACTTGTGATTGCAGTATCTTACTTTAAGCTACAAATTACAGCTTCATGTTTCACTCTGCCAGTTGGCATTACATATTTTTAATTAATGATCAAGTATTTCCATCATACATTTCTTCTCTCGTTAGGTAACTTTCAACTTCACTCTGAATTCCATTTGCATGCAATCATGTCGTTATTCCACCTTTTTAACAAGTACGTTTCATAGCTGTATATCCATGTATTCAAAGACTGTTACTCTCTCTCTCTCTCTTGATATTCTTTTGCACATAATTGCTACTGTTAATGTGTGTGTGTAAAGTTTTGGTTACTTACTATTTTACTATATTGGTTTATAGCCTGTTAAATGGTACATCATGGCGGGAAGGGAAACATACTAGTTATTAGTCTTAATAATATACATATGTCTCTGTAGGTCTGTTATACTGGTACCGTGACAGTGAGATGTTACACAGTGGTGGTCGGGTTAACATACGGACTATCCTGAATGGTGAGACAGTGAGCACAGTGACGGTGCAGGCCGCCACAATAACAGACTCCGGGAACTACACCTGCTGGCCTACCAAGTTCACGCCGGCCTCCGTCATAGTCCACGTCAAAACAGGTCAGGAACATAAGTATACTCTCTTTCTTTTCAAATGACGGTAAATTGCAAAGTTCCCATCAAGATTTCTCAGATTTCTTGTAGTGAAATATAGCGTTAATTCTATATACTTGGTCTTATGATGATGCAGAGACATAGAAGTTTCATATTTGTCCATTAAGTATTAAGAAATTAGCTGCTAAGGGATTCAATTTACCGTCAGATGAAAAGAAACAGAATATAGTATTATTCCGTCTTTAAGGTATAAACTCAAAAATCCATTTTCCTCCTCATCATTTACACCGCACGGTGATTAAACCACATATCCATTCTAAGTAAGGGCCATTTGTTATAGTTTGGTATTATATATGCGCATGCTTTTTCCTCCACTCCACTCCCCCCCCCCCCCCCCCTGCCCTCCTCTTCATACTGCCCTCCCTCCCTCGTACGATACTCCTCACTGCTAAATTCACAGTCAATGTACAGTACTTATTTCATTACACTTACAGTACGGAGACATCTTTCTAATAGCATTGTCATTCCTATTAGAACATAGTTAGTAGTATTAGGAAACTACAAATATATAAAATAATTAAACACTACATTGAATATCTCCAACTTTACTCTTATACCTTATTTTAAGGTAATATGGCTAACACTAGATCATTTTAATATGTTTAAATGCAATCTGCCATTGTCGGAGTTAAATAAATATTAAGACTGAAAATATTGGTATAACATAATTATAGCCATCATTGATGATGCAATCTTGCCGCAATCACTTTGTGCATCCACCATCATTGACGTCTAAAGTGACAAATGTGAATGGTAGGCCATAACAGGGTGCTATGCTGTATGGATATGTTGAACGAAGTGGAGATGAAAGGCTTACAAAGATAATATATGAGACAGAAACGAGGGGAAACAGATCGAGAGGAAGACCTCCAAGGAGATGGAGATATGGTGTGATAAAAGCGTTGCAAGAGAGAGTTTTCTTACTTGAGTTTACTTGAGTTGTAAGGCTTATGAAGCTCAGCTTATGTGCCTTTCTGTCGTCCTTCTCAAGATATCAGGCTCCCGGGGGTTGTACGTCTCGCTATACTCGACTGGATCGCTCTTCCAGGTGTGACTTAAACTGATTTATGGTCTCACTTGCAACCACTTCTTCTGGCAAGGAGTTCCAGATGCCAATCACTCTTTGTGAGAAACATTGCTGTCTTGCTAACCTCTTGTACTGCAGCTTACATAGTTTCCTTGAATGTCCCCTTGTTACTGATTGTCGCGCTAGTTGAAAAAAGTCTCCTCCAGCTTGTCAACACCACTCAATATCCTGAAAAATTGTAGAACATCCGCCCTTTTCCTTCTGTATGTCAAGCTATGCAATTCCAATTTTTTCATCCGCTCAGAGTATTTGAGGTCCTTAATTTCATAGACAAGCTTAGTCATACGGCGTTGAATCTTCTCCAAGATGTCCACGTCTTTCTTGTACATGGGGGACCATACTGTAGAGCAATACTCTAACCTGGGCCTTATCAGGGACTTGTATAGCAAGATCAACCCTTTGCAATCCAAAAACCGAAAGCATCTCTTCACAATGCCCACTATAGAATTTGCTTCTTTGGCTATGCTATTAATATGGCTGTTCAAATTTAGGGATGAGTCAAACTGCACTCCCAGATCCTTCTCTTTGTCAGTCTCTGCAATAACTGCATCCTGGTTGTTTTGGTCTAGGTGGTATACTTTCCCAGGATTAGCTCTACTATAATGCATCACCTTACACTTTGCCCGGTTTAGGGGAAGCTGCCAAGTGTCCGACCATGAACCCAGGGCTTCCAAATCTCTCTGTAGCTGTTCAGTATCTTCATCTGTGTCCACTTTTCTATATAGCTTAGTATCTGTTATGCATGGTTGTAATCCAACTCGCTTGATTATATATTCTGTAAAGTTTCTTATTTCGGATACTTAGAATCAAATCCTGCTCGACAGGAACACAACTAGCCAGACTAATGAATTTCTAAGTTACTCAATACTCCTTCAAAACACAATAAACAGGATGATTACACTAGTTTTATTACAAGGTAGAGGTACATAGAATATATTTACTGGAACTCAACTACAGAGTCTGAGTCCAATATTCATCAATCGTGACTTGGAAAGAGTTAACTGTATTTTACACCTTCGTGAAATATTATGTCACTTACAAAGCATCAAACATGAAATACTCAATTATATAAGATAAACACATAACATAATTATGAAAACGACGTAGTGTTTGATAAATTGCCAAAATAGGAGGCTGATGACTATAGGAATGAATAATCTGAATTCCTAAACTTGGTAATGACGCAATATCATTTACCGGGTAACGTAATTGATCGGATTATTCACAGCACTAATATATATTCGAAGTCTTGAATATAGATTAATTCAATCTCGACGGAACGGGTTTTTACTTTACAAGTTGGTGACTTAATATTCTAAGAGATCTCTTATGAAACTAGGACGTAGCGCTGTCCTGAATTTGAGATTAAGTTTTAGGAAGGAAAATTGCTCTCGGGAAACACTTCACTGCGAACTTGGACACTCAATCAATAATAACACAACTGAATAACATCTATGGGTGTTCACTAAGTATCACGTATGATATATAAAGTATGTAACTCAAGTAAAAAAATATAAGAATGTTGATTTGGACTTAAATGTGTGAACTCACAAGTTTATATATAGAAATACATTGCACAGATGTAAGTTAGGTTCTTGTGATACGCTAACAGAATAAGTCGAGGAGAGTCAGGAAAGGGGCCTCCATAATAGTATTAATTTGAACACTCACATATATTATATTACCTTCACAATAGTCACCAAAACACAGGAACACAGAGACACTTAGGTTATGGGCGTGGAGAAGAAGTAATATCCAGGAGAGGGAAATCTGGACGACGTAGGACTTGTATTTCCTCCTTCGACTGGACACCCAAGGGAGCTGCCTCTCTTACACAACTACAGACGGTCACTCCTCACTCCTCTCACACACTGCTGGGTCGCCGCACTCGTTGAACCTTTTATAGGGAGAATCGCTAACCCTATTCGGAAGTAACTCCGACACTGTACTATACCCACTAAAAGCTAATGCTAGTGGAAGGTATTTCCTCGTGTTTGCCTCTCGATCTATTATATTTTGGTAAGGTAATATTTGGATGATACTTTGAGTCTAATTTAATTCATTACGGAATCGTAAGGACATGGGGATTTTGATCTTTTAATAATTGTGAGGTTAATACTTGTCTTAAAATTATGCTTAACCTAGTAATACATAGATACAGTTATTCTTTATTTCTTAAGATTACACTTATGTTTTAGAAAGCTTGCATGTGTACAGGATAAATGTTGTACCTGATCTTGTCTTTTCCTTGTTTTTCAATGTTGTATTCAAGGCTTTCGTTACTCACTATTATCAGCTATTGTGGATGTATGTTATTTTCTGCACTGTCGAGGTAGTTCTTTTGCATACATCTCTTAACATATGATATATGGTGTTCATGAGGTATTAGCATAAATTCTTCCTCATCATAGTTCAAATCCAGTTCCTGGGATTAGGATGCCTTTGCTCGGTATCCCGGACTCTGTAATTGGTCCGGAAGGGGTCCCTGTGATTGGCCCGGATACAGATTATGCCCAATATGTGGCCCGGCACTTCCTGTATATCCCGGTAGATGGCGCTGATATATGTGGGTAAACTATTTCATTTGTTGGTCCCATGGAGCACGTGGATGAATTAGGATGGACTGCGTTGTTTCCTTCTTGGCCCGGATATTTTCCATTCTGTTTGTTCTTCTCTTCTCTTTGATGTTAGCTATCCTGGCTCTGGTCGGTTGCGTCTCTTCCTGGTTTATGAGTGTATCTTAGGGGGTTGCTGACTTGGCCTCTTGCAACCCCGTCATCTTAGTATCATCCGCAAAAAGTTTAACATTGGAGCTCACTACATCTGACAGATCATTCACAAACAGCACAAAGAGAATTGGTTCCAGGACCGAACCCTGAGGACTTCCACTCAGCACCGGCTTCCATCCAGAAAACACACCATCCACAAAGACTCTCTGCTGCCTTCCTGTCAAGACATCCTTAATCCAGTAATATACTTCCCTCTGATTCCATAATTCCACAGTTTCTTGAGCAGTCTACAATGATTGACACTTATTGAAGGCTTTGCTATAATCCAGGTATATGCAATCGAATGGAATCATCTCATCTAGCATCTTTGTCCAGTGTTCAGTGACTTCCAATAACTGAGGAGCACAAGACCTTCCTTCTCTGAATCCATGGTGATTCTTTGTCAAAATATTATTTTATGCCATGTGCTCCAATACTGCTGCTCTTATAATTTTCTCCATACCTTTGCCAATTATAGATGTTAGACTCACTGGTCTGTAATTACCACATTCCATCATCTTCCCCTTCTTGAACAAGGCCCTTTTCCAGGACTGGGGTACAATTCCTTCCTCCAGTGATCTCCTAAATATAACCAACAGCGGCTCTGCAATTTCAGTGTCCTTCAGGACACAGGAGTGTATTCCATCTGGTCTAGGTGATTTATCAATTTTCAGAGCAGCTAGTTCTTTTTTCACCAAAGTGACTGAGATATTAGTCTCTGTTAGTATAGAATCCAAACGGACTTGAGCCAGCATTGGCATGACATCTACATTCTCTTCTGTAAATTTGTCGGCAAGGAAATCATTTAAAATTGTTGCTTTTTCCCAACTCGATGTTGTCAAGGATCCATCCGGTTTCTCAAGTGATGCCATCCCAGGTCTTGTTGTCGTTTTGCTCTTCACATATGACCAAAATTCCTTAGGATTTGTCTTTACGTTCCTGGCTATTTCATTTTCATAGTTCCTCTTGGCCATGTCCACTTACCAGTCAGATTTTTTCTTGCTGTGATTTATTCATTCCATCTTATCTCTGAATTTTCTTTCTGAAACCTGTTCCATGTTCTATGTTTGTCCTTAATAATAGAGTGTTTTGTTGCTTTACTCATTCACTGGGGCTGCTTGTGTGTGACATGTCTCATCTTAGGATTAATTTGTCTATAAGACCAGACATTGTTTCCTCGACAAAATGCCACGACATCTCTGTATATCTATCCTTGAGTTCCTCTTCCCAGTTCACCATTAGTAGTGCTTCTCTCATGGCATTATAATTTCCCCTACGATAATTAATAGACACCCTTTCACGTAAATGTCGAAAGTCAGTAGAACATGATCACTTTTCCATACACTGAACCATACAAGACATTATCTACCATTTCTTCCACATTTGACAATATCACATCAAGTTGACTAGGAGTTTGGCCTTGGCGATATCTAGTGGATTCAGTGACATGCTGAGTCATAAAGAGATCATTCACGCTATTACTATCAAGAAACACAGCTGCTGGATGATCTGGTCTACACTCAACTCTATTTTCAGACCAGTTAATCTCCTTGAAATTTAGGTCACCACATATCACCAGGTGTCTGCAACCCAATTTATGAGTATCCCTTAACATTACACTCATGTTCAGTGAATTATCCAAATTAGAATTTGGGCTGCGGTAAACGTTACCTAATAGAAGCTTCTCATTGTTTTCTAAGTTGATTTTGCACTATACAGCTTCCTCAAAATATGTGTCTAGATAACCCTTTGTCACCACAAGATTATTCACAACAAAAGTGAGTACGCCTCTCTTCAATTGCCCCTCAGGTATTATCATCTGGAATCCCGGTATTTGAAAAACTATCTTTACATCCAACTCTTCATCATAGTTCTTAGGTAACACCTCCTGCACAGTTATTATATCAGGTTTCTCTATCGCCACTCTTGCCAAAAACTCACTCATCCTATTGGTTAGCACATCAACATTGGCATTTAATAATCTAAATTTTGCTTTCCCATTCAAAAAACAGTTTTTCCTTAATCTGACTTTACTATTTACACTATTTACATTTCTCCTCTGCTTCTCTCTACACTGTTGAGTCTTCTGCTGGATCTGTCCCCTGATCCGCCCCTTGTCCGTTGACTTCCCTAACAACTGTATCCTGCCGTGAGGTACCGGTGCGAAAAGTATTTCTCACAATTCTGCCACCACGAATCACAAGGTCAGCTTCACCTTTGGCTTTCCTTTCGTCCAGTTCCTTTTTCAAGTTCTTAAAGCCCAACCTTTCAGACTGAGATTTTTCCTTGCTAATGGACAGTGTACGGAATACAGGATCTTTGGCTCTCCTCAATTCACTACATTTCTCCAGCACCTTATCTCTATCACTTGACCTTTCCAATGCAATTATGAGCGGTCTCTGTCCAGTACCCAACTGACCACCATTTGACTAACTCATTTTCTTACCAATCCTCCAAGTTGTCTTGATTCTCACATTTGTAATGCTCGGTTCACACATGCACGAATTAGCGTCCCGTCCATCCCCGACCCCTTAATTCGCCGTGCCTAAGCGGCGTCCTTTTTGTGCATGCATAAAATGGTCCATGTGGGTCGGGCCAACTGCCAGAAAACGTGTTATGTCGGGGACACCCACGGGACACTCACGGACTCACACGGGAGCAGTCGTCGTCTAGACGCCGACTAATGGGATGAGAACGGCTGTAAAAAAACGTTGGAACGGCCATTGTGGCCATCGTGGCCACAAGGGGCTCCAGATTGATGCCGTCCTGCCTATTATCTTGGTCTCGGACGTACGGGACGTTAATTCGTGCATGTGTGAACTGAGCTTAACACCAACCTTGGACTGTGTTCATATCATACAATTTCTTCTCATCTGGGTTGAGTCTGATAGATTCTTCCATCCTGAATATTATAAGATTCTTCTTTCTCTTGTCATTCTCCTCTGCCTCCTTCCTCAGATCACTAATTTTGCTTTCCAGGGCCACCTCCACTTTCTTATCAATCTCTACACTAACCCTATTTAAAGGACTAGCTTGTAGATACCTCGATGAAGCTTCTACATCATTATCCTTAACCTTTAGTTCAGCTTCTACCAACTTTGCTTCAACATTCCCCTACCTGTCATCAATGTCTTTCCTAGCTATCATTTCCAGCTGAACACATTCTTTAATCTCAGAGACTTCGGATTCAAGGTGGTCATGCTTGTATCTTAGTGCTGAATGCTGTTCTTCCACATTCTTCACATACTTATAGAGTTGATCACACCCTCTTTTGCAAAACTACAGTTCCAGTGAAACTGCTCTCCTGCCTTTTCATTCGTCACAAATTCATAAACTACTGGTGCAATACCCTCACAGGCAATATGAAACCACACTACACATATTTCACACTGCATTGCATGATCTTTTCTGCCTACTACCACATCACACTTTCCGCATTTATTTCGTGCAGGTCCATCCTTATCCTTGAAACTTCTTGTTTTTGGCCTAGTCTGGTCTGGCCTAGCACTTGCAGTCTCTTCTCCCTTGTTTATAGTTTCGTTGTCAGCCATTTTGGTACCCTCGGCGTTCTCACTCTGGCTGGAGTTGTATTTTCAAAGAAATACACCAGTTATACTTTTTGTACTTGCACCAAAAGTTCACAGTGTCTAGATCACGCACTCTTAAAGTCTTTCACGGCTCAATAACTCTGACTTAAGTCACTTTCCTCATATATCTCTCTCAGAAACTCGGAGACACCACGAGATGTACACTCCCCCCGAGTTCACCATAGGCTCACATCACATGACTGAAGAACACGCAATAAAAATGGTGATGAATAGGAATGAATGAGAAATGATTGTGAATAGATGAGTGATAATGTGGCAGTATGGTGTGGGGGTCGGATGCCAGTTGGACTAGATAATAGTCCATCAGGCGCCCGGCCAAGGGAGCCAGTATATATAAGAAGGGCCATGCCTGGAAGTTATTTGGGCTTGCATTGTGGTGCGCTATGCGATGTGTCTGCCTGCAGAGACCAAAACTTCTTTGGGAGGTCTAGGACCTGGGAATCTTTTTCCTGGGAACCCCAAATGAGCCTTGGTATCAGGGTCTTCTCCCTGACGATTTTGATGTGTGTGTGACATTTTATTTTTATTTTATAAAAACATATAGATTATATTGTTGTTTCCGTTAGAGCTGTCTTGAGTTGGCTACCTCCAGCTATGGGGTATGTGCCTATAATATACATAACACAGAGCCTTTTTAATCCAAAAAACAATGATTTCATTTTTCTATCTATCTCTCTATCTATTACCGGACGCTGTGTTCCTCGAAAGGGTGGCCACGAACGAAACGCCCCAGGCACCTCTGTCCCCAGTTAGTGGACGCCCATCCTCCCATACAGCACTGCTTTTGCTCATATACTTCTTAAATCTATCCTTCCACTTCTCACTTGGTCTACCTCTCCCTCTCTGTCCATCCACCTCACTCTCGTACACTCTTAGTCATTCTCTCGCTTCCCATACATACCACAAGGCCGAACCATCTCAAGGTGTTCCTTTTCTTACTTTCCAGTACATCTACATCCACACCACACATCTCTTGTACTTCCTCATTCGTTTGTCTATCCCTCCATGTAACTCCACACCCACTTCTCAATTAACTAATTTCCCTCCTTTCACTCTTGGTTTGAGTCTCTCCACCAACGTCCATGCTATGGTCCCTTATAGTCCAGTAAATCTAGCAATCATTTAACTGGACCTAGAACAAATTGCAATAGAAGGTTTTTTGGCTTTAACTTGTTTATTAGGTCCCTCTGATGAACATATAAAAAGTCTCCAACTTTTGGACACTGGGAAAGTGGTTAATTTGCATAAATTCAAGATGGCCGCCGTCCAAAGCTTCAATTTACAGATAACTTTTTTCTGGTTGCTCCTAGACCCTATAAATGTATTAAAACAACGTTTTTTGGCTTTAACTTGTTTATTAGGTCCCTCTGATGAACAATAAAAAGTCTCCAACTTTTGGACACCTGGAAAGTGGTTAATTTACAGCCGAAAAACCTTACAGACAGGCTGAACTGTCTCTTTCACAAGGGGTGACACAGGCACTTTGTGCTTGTATGGGTTTTTTGACCTGTTGTCCCTCTTTTTTATAAAAAAAAAAAAAAAAACATGACGTAGTATGACGTCATTCAGAGCCAATTATGTAATTCATGATAGGAGTTCGTATTCACTTGGATCATCGGTGCTTGCATCAAAGTTGCTATTTTGACAGAGTCCTTTACATTGACCACATGCACTGGAACATTCAAGCTCATTCCGTTTGCAACTACAGCGTTGAGTGTCACAGTTGCCCTTACACTGACATCTGACCAATTTCAGTAGTGAATCAGGAGCCACTGGCGAATCCATCGTCTTCGGTTCAAGCTGTCCCTTCCGCAGACACCAGCCCCATTTCTCGGGGTCCACACAGTTCCCCATCCATTCCTGACCTGACAATAAACTCGGAACGAGTGGTATTTGGCTGCATCGGTTGTTGGGGGAAGGCTGTGAACTTCAACGGTAGTTGAACTTTTTGCCACCTTGTTGCAAAACTTTGTCTTTCGCAGTCCGTCAAGGGTGTCATTTCCTTTTCCCCCGTACAAATAAACCAAGGCCTTTTCACCAGCTGATGATATCGCGTCTTTACTTCCACTTTGGCAACAGAATGCTTCTATACATTTCAAGAAACCGTTGTCTTCCCTCACTTTCCTCAAGGCAGCCCCTTTACCAATACCATACAGTCGTGAGGTTGTGTCACATCCACAGAGTGCATGGACAACTGGCAGGACACGACAGATGCTTTCACCGAGAGCTTCTGCTACTGAGTTAATATGCCAACATTTCCCACCTTCCTTGCTCGACTTGAAGTACAAATCATTCATCCCTCGTTCCGCATAATGACACAACAGCACCAACAATCTGTGTCCTCACCTATCACATATGTCACGGTTTCCCTTGCATGCTCAATTCCCTTCTTCGCAATCATGACATCTGCATCTGCTGGCGCATTGACACAGTCAATTCCATTTGCCTTGAATGTTTCACACAATAAGTCAATGAAGTTTTGCTTATTGTCCGAGTTTGACAAGAAGTTTTCCTTTTTTGACCGAAGGGGCATGGTTGGAGTGAACATCACCTTTTGACCAAAGACTCCTTTTGATCGTCGATTGTGTGTCATGTCCTTGGTAGTAGGTCCTGATTTATAACCGTCGAATACAACCACCGGGTTGAGAAAGTTTTTGGAAACATGCTTCATGTACATGCTTGCAATGTCCTCAAATGTGTCACCCTTCTTCCATGGAATCCTTTGCAATAAGGAACCACCATCCAGAACATGGGTCACAGTCCTTTCTTCCTCAAATGATTCCAATGACGACTTGGGAACAACAGCAGCTATCTCATCTCCTAGCTGTGGTTTATTGGCTTCCCTGAGCCTCCCCCACTTATCGAACAGAGCAGTAGGGTAGCTAGACAACTCATACGCAAAGACCTCTACAACACCTAAGTCCCTATTATTAGCAAAGATGAGGAGCCTCTGGAAAAGGAGCTGTGGGTCGATTGGTACTTTTTCAGCACTGATTGTAACCTTTGCACCCAACGACTCAACTTGATCTTTCTTCCTAAATGAAAAGTCAAAAGCATTGCTACCTTCCATCTTCTGCACAATGTTCATACCAACCTCATACAGTAAATGAGGATTGGCCGAGGCTGGTCCTGTCACACCGTTGGCAATATTCCTGAGTTCATTTGATTCTTGAAATGGATCATAATCCTTGAAGAATGCGAGAACCTTCTCTGTGTCCTTCCTATCTCGTTCACGCCTTGCTTCAGTCATTTCTTTGTGCTTCTCAGAGGTGTGGAAATGCTTCCCTGTCAGTTCTTGCATAACTTCACTCACCTCAGCGCAGGCTGGCATAGCAAGTAACCAGCGCAGGCGTTGCGTTTCCTCCATGCCCCTACCACGTGTCAATCCACCATTCGTTTTCAAAGAGCGCATCAAAACCTGCTCTATAACCAAGTCGCTTGGCAGTCCTGCCCACAGCCGATCACTTCGGTGGATCACAAATAGACCGGAGTTCAATTGACAGAACATGTCTGGGTTGAGCTGCTCAAGTTCAATCATGTCTTGAATGTACACATGGGCTGACTTGGCATAATTGTTATGACCACACGCTGCAAAGTACGGCAACATCTCCTGGAGTGTTCCGAGGTACAGTAGGAAATCGCCCATTCTCAGTGCCCTCAGGAAGCGACGCAGCAGGTCAATCATGTCCATGTATTGAATCCATAGCTTTCCCATCTTATGCTCTGCTAAGGAGCTCTTCTCAGCTTTAAGTTTTTCAGAAATTCTGTTGAAAACGTCTTTACTGCAGACTTCATCCGGTGAAACGTCTTCACGCAACAGCTTATCCAAAAGATCTGCAGCCTCCTGGAAGTCCTTGCATGCGTCACTTTCCTCATCTACCATTGAGAGGTTGACACCGTATGCCCTGCCTAACACAATCGAACTCAAGGCTGTGTCAACCAAGAAGTGGCCTCTGATTGCTCGTGCATAGGCTTTCCCACTCAGCATTTGGGTCACAGCATTTTCAGCGTATATAAGTTCCAAAACCTCCTTAAGCCCAGATGCTTCCATAACATGGCCCATGCATCCCAAAAAGCTCATCACAGAGTGAAAGCCACCAAAGGTTCAAAACAATGGGTTTCAGTTCGCTTCCTTCCTTCTCATGAACAATGATCGTCTTCGCTTTCCAATAAAGCGGTTGGTCGAATGTCAGCATTGGCGTCGTTCCCTGGCGATGGCTTTCCGCAGCAACGAAGTGAAGTGTTGAGTAAATACAACTCATGTCCGTAGGGTCCATGTCAATCATGGGCAAGAAATGGACGGTGATTTCCCTGGGTGGGGTCCATGGCACACACTCTGCATTAAGCCGGACCAGCCTGGTCGTTTTGGTCGAAGCAACCATGACGTTTTCCACAGTATGTCCAGATTTTCAAGCTTGTCAGATGCTGAAATGGGGTCAAGCTTTCTAAATTCGAGAGGCCCACCCTTCTTGCGAACACTGCGGTAGTATTTGATTTCAATTTGAGCTGCCGTGAAGTTGTTTTCAGGTGACTGCAATCTTGGTATTGATGTTGTGTCTCTTACTTCAGGGGTGACAGCAACAATTATACCCATACCATGGTATGTTCCTCGCCCATCAAGCGTACGCAAGTTGTGATCAACATTGTCTGCAACGAACTGTCCAAACCTGCCTGCAGTGGATATGTTGGTGCCCCTGAAATTGGCAGCACACTTCGAAAACCTCAAAACTTCTGCGTAAGGCAGACAGAAGCCGTGGCTGTGTAAACTGTCCACAAGAAAGCGGGAACCAAAGTGCTGGTGCATTTGAACCGCCAATCCATACTGAATGGGTGCTACAATGGCCCTTGGTCTGGTAAGTTGCACGATACTTTGTCCAATTGATGCAACTTCAAGATCACATGACTTGCCACTGAACGTCTCTTGCAGCAATATACGAAGGGACTGCGGAACGTACGCCACATTCTTTTCCAGCGACCGGAGTTCAGAAGGATCTGGATAGAAATCTCTACAAGTATCAATGTTCTTTATATCTGCTTTGATCAACCGTGCCGCAGCCCTGACTATCTTTCTTTGTTCTGCTTCCTCATCATCAGTCTGTGGTGAGTCTTTGAATTGTTGCAAAATCTTTGCAGCACTTTCTTTGACAGTTACAACATCGCTGCGTCCATGCACGTTACTAATAACCAGTTCATCCCCAAAATATGAAATAAGTTTCTGTTTCATGTATTTTACACTATACGCTTCAACATCAGGGCACAACTGGGACATTCTATCAACGAGATCAACCACTGTAGTCTGTTCATCATCATTGCCACTGACTAGGTCCTCGATTGCGAGTAGAAATGCTTCCTCTCGTGAGGCATCTACTTTGCGACCCTTGCGAGGAGGTTCACTGTCTGCGGAATCACGATATTTGGAGGGGATCTGCCTATGTGTCTGGAAATTTGAGCTGCACTGCTTGTGATATATTGCGTCAGCTGCTGGAAGATCGCGTGCAAAGTTAATTCGGCCTCTAACAGTGTCAGCCCACTCATCAGCCCTGGCATCCCATGCAGAAAGTATTGTCCTTTGAAAGTTGAAGGTGCGTACTGGATACACTTCTTCTGAATCATGCTTTGTGTCCAAATAGATTTTTGTACCACAAAAAAAGCAGTTCTCTGTAAAACAAAAGTCTGGTGTCTGAGAACGAAGAGCAGGTTTTTCAGGACGTTTCTTCTGCTTCCCAGGAATTCTATTTGGCTTCGTATTGACATGCTTCTTTCGGCAATCAATGTGCACCGTTTGGCCCTCGGACACGGTAATTGATGGCGTTCCACGTTCAGTACTGGCCTTGTTGATAGCATCTGCTCCCTTCGCCCTCAGCTTGACTGTTTCTCCTTCGTCTAACGTGTTTGAGCAAATGCCGCAGGGATTATGCACCACCTCTTCTTCCATGGCTTCGGTAGATGTCGCACCAATCTGTTGAAACAAGAAACAAGATGATGGGATTAGTATAGGCCTAGGCAAAATGTAATAGACAATAATGTGCAGTAAAGGTAGGGCTTGACCTAGAACAAATTGCAATAGAAGGTTTTTTGGCTGTAAATTAACCACTTTCCAGGTGTCCAAAAGTTGGAGACTTTTTATATGTTCATCAGAGGGACCTAATAAACAAGTTAAAGCCAAAAAACGTTGTTTGTAATACATTTATAGGGTCTAGGAGCAACCAGAAAAAAGTTATCTGTAAATTGAAGCTTTGGACGGCGGCCATCTTGAATTTATGCAAATTAACCACTTTCCCGGTGTCCAAAAGTTGGAGACTTTTTATATGTTCATCAGAGGGACCTAATAAACAAGTTAAAGCCAAAAAACCTTCTATTGCAATTTGTTCTAAGTCCAGCCCTACTTTGACTGGTCTATTAAGTCAATGTCAGGATTACACTGTCGTGCAAGGACTTCTTTACTTCCATGCTGACCACCCTATTCCTTGTTACTGCTTTCAGCATTCATACAACCGTCTTCCCCTGTTGCACCTTCTCCCGCACTTCTTCATCCATACTCCCATCTTTACTCAACACTCTGCCCAAATACTTAAATGAGCTGACATTCTCCATAGCCTGACCATTCAACCTCATCTCACACTCTGTGGCTTCACCCTTTTCAAAGACCATAATCTTGCTCTTCCCCACATTTACCTCTAGATTCCGTTTTTCACACAATGTTCCAAACATATTTTCCAGACCTTACAACTCCCATTCACTATCGCTCATCAGAACTGTATCATCGGTAAACAGCAGTACAGGCAATTTCCACTTGTTTCCCTTCCTTATCAGCGGTACAACATCCACTGCTCTTCCTTTCATGACTCCATCCATATATATATTGAACAAACCATGGGGACAGCACACACCCTTGCTTTAACCCAACATTTTGATCAAAGGACTCACTCTGCTCATTCTCCTCACATACTTACACCTTTGCACCCTCGTAATTGAACAGGGTGCCATTAAGTTTATAACAAATTAGTCGTCAACGATTCTCTGTTCCATCATGATTATATTTAATGCAATTCAAACTTACTTATTGCAATGGTATGGAAGGCAGTATTTTATCATTATATTTATATTTATGTAAATGACTCCCAAATGTCCTTAGTACCTGCATTACGGCTTATGCATGTTCCGTTGACATCGCCAATAGTTTATCAATATTGAAGACGGCCAATGGCTATCACCTCATTTGACTGACCAACCTGGTGAACAAGCCTACATCTTCTCTATCCTAAATAACCTAGAGCTAAAAGTTAGTCCAGCAACCTTCTCGTATCCCTGACTGGCTTGGAGATTAGCCGAACATTCTTGACTTATATCTAACTTCAAATCCTTTCGGTTACACTGTAAACCTGTTTTTCTCCGTTGGGCTCCTCCGATCATAACTTTATCTGTTATCTGTCCTATCTCTCCAGTACAGCCACTCGATTCTCCCAGTCGGCGGCGGTTGCGGCACTTTGGCGCTGCCGACTGGGAGGCTCTTCAGCAGTACTTCTTTGATTCCCCATGGAATAATATTTGCTTCTGTGGCCAGGAACCCCTGGAGTGTGCGGAGAGCACACTCGGGCATGGAGGCATACATCCCATTTTGTTTCTCTCAGTCTAATGCAAACAAATTTTGGTTTATTCATGCTTGTTCTACTGATGTCCACAATAAAGAGGAAGTATTTAAACAGTACTGTCCCCTTCAAATTCACGAATCTCGAACTTTCAAAGTTTCAGCTCGGAATCAAGCCAAATCTGTTCTTTGACTTGCGCAAAAACTTTCAACAATCATAAATGCTTTGAACTTTCTAACTCTAGCTCTCCCCAAGGTTTCAGGCATATAGCCACCTCTCCAACATATTTACATACTTGTCTTTCTCTCCTCTTTTCCACTCCGCAACACCCTCACTTCTTGCTCTAACAAAGGTGAATTTTTCACTCAAACCTTCGCTAAAGACTCCACCTTTGATATTTCCGATGTTACTCCTCTAACTCCATCCTCCCTCTTACTTATGCATAATATCCTAATCTATTCTAAGGATGTACTTTCTGCTCTCTCTGGGATTAATACTAAGAAGACTTAAAACCGTATGGTGTCTCTATTGTTGTACTAAATAACTGTGCTTCCGTGCTGACTCCCTGCCTAGGCAAACTCTTCTGTCTGTCTTTCCTCTACCATCTTCCCTTCTTGCTGGAAGTTTGCTCTCATTCAACCTCTCCCAAAAAAGGGTGCCCAACCAACCCTCCAAGTATCATATAATTGCTCTTATTTCTTACATCTCTAAAGATTTTTTAATATATTCATAATTCACAATTCCTTAAGCATATAATATTGAAAGCCTTCGTTAGAGTCTGGCACAAATCTTAAATTGTTTAACTACCCTCCTTCAGTTTCTATCCCTTTATATCAAATTGCCTTTCTGGCCATTCCATAGCTGTGGTCATGTGGACGGCCATCACACACTTCCTCAACCTATGAACTCCGGCGGTCCTCAGGGTTCTTTCCTGTCTTCAGTTATCTTTCTAATGTTCATTAATGATCTCGACTGTACTTCTAATCCTATCCACTCATATGCTGATGACTCTACTTTACACTATCCACTCATATGCTGATGACTCTACTTTACACTATTCACTCATATGCTGATGACTCTACTTTACACTATCCACTCATATGCTGATGACTCTACTTTACACTATCCACTCATATGCTGATGACTCTACTTTACACTATTCACTCATATGCTGATGACTCTACTTTACACTATCCACTCATATGCTGATGACTCTACTTTACACTATCCACTCATATGCTGATGACTCTACTTTACACTATTCACTCATATGCTGATGACTCTACTTTACACTATCCACTCATATGCTGATGACTCTACTTTACACTATTCAACTAGTTTTCGAAAATGACCCACCCCGCAATTACTTCAAAACTCACGTTACGAGGCCATAGCGTGCCTATCTTCTGATCTATCAACTATTTCCGATTGGGGCAGAGAGAATCTCGTTACTGCCAATGCTTCCTAAACCCAATGTCTCCATCTATCTACCCATCACTATCTTCCATATGACTATCCTTTACTCTTCAACATTGTATAAATAAAAGTATAAAACTTTCTTCTGACCTTTCTTGGAAAATCGTATTACCACTCTTGGTAAAACAGATTCCCAGTAGCTAAGTGTGTGGACAACCGTCTCCTAGGTTCTTTAACCAAAGAGTAACCCGATTTTCCCAGTCTTATTTGGACTCAACAAGGAAGCTATGGAGTTCTCTCCCCTAATCTGTCTTTTCCCCCCTCATCCTATGACTTAAACTCCTTCCAGACATCATGACTTTAACAGATTTTGAATTTGGATGTCTATCACTCTTTCATCATTATAAAGAAATCTATCTATCTATCTCTCTCTCTCTCTCTCTATATATATATATATATATATATATATATATATATATATATATATATATATATATTGTATATATACTGTATATATACAGTATATATATATATATATATATATATATATATATATATATAATATATATATATATATATGTATATATATAGTATATATACTGTATATATATATATATATATATATATATATATATATATATATATATATATATATATATATATACAGTATATATATATATATACAATTAACCTGTGTTCCTTCTCAGAGGAGAAAGCTGCAGCCAAGTCCCAGGTGACAGTCAACAAGGTGTTCCCAGTAACCAGTCAAGAAGTGAACACTTCGACCCGTTCATCCCCCAACACCACCACTCTACTACTACCACTATTACTAGTATTATTTGTACTATCCAGGGACCCTTGGGACCTGTTGGGATTATTTGCTGGCTGCTATCATGATTCTTTGACCTTTTATATGTTGCTTACCAAATACAGTAGCTAGTTAAAATAGGGCTTCAGAGGCTATCAACCCTTCACTGTAAGTCAAGAATAGCGTCTGGACTGGAGCCTCTTTTCGATAAATCCAGTCCCTTTAGTTCCTTATGATATGCAGGATGGGGGCCACATTAACCCTTTCACGTACGTATGGACGCCAGGATTGCAGATTAGCAATCGGAAATAGAGTTCTCTAACTCTTATAATTACGTCTCAAAAATTAGTTTTCTGCCCACAGCTAAATCAAAGACAACTGCAGAGGTTGAAGTGAATAAACTAAATGTTTCTAAACACAAAGACTTTAAAGTATCCCAGAATAGGCTCACATGGCTTCCTG